>MU225916.1:2471279-2483882 GCA_018584345.1 Thuja plicata
TTATTAATTACATGTGCATAATTGTGTTGAAAAATTATTTCAAATTCAAAAAGATCTTAACTTGTAATTAGGAGTCTAGTTTGAGTTGTGGCAATAAAGCACATTTTATTTAATTAAATTGGATTTATTTTCAATTTTAGAGTTGAGTTAAACTAGGGATTGACTTGGGAGTTGTCATTCACCTTTGCATGTTTTGGGGAATTTGGATCTCTTTAGGGGGAATTGGTCATTCATTCTCTCACAACAGGTTTTAGAGAATTGGAGAGCTCTTGGTGATTTGGGGATTTTTGAAGAATTGTGGATTGTTTTGGATCTTGGTTGCTTCAAGGTTTCAGGATTTTCTCTTGCTTGTGTGTGTGTGTGTTCAGATCTACATTGTGCCAGATCTGTGGTTGAATTGGGCTTGAGGGTTTCAGATCTACTTTCATTCTCCAAACTACATTCCTCTATTTCTTGCATTGGATTAAAGGTAGGCTTCATTGGCCTTGCATGGATTCAATTTTGTAGATCAGAGGTTTTCTGTGATTGTTATAATGCTTGTTCTTAAATTTGCTTTTTAAATGGCTTATAGATGTTTTCTATATTTTTGGGTGTTTCTAGAAACCCTAGATCTCTATTTATTTCATTCTTTATAATCTTAGCATTGTAGGGTTATGCTGTCGAAATTTTGGGAAGGAATTCCCTTTAGATCTCTTAGAAAATGAAAAATTAAACTCTTTGTATAGTTATACTATAGAAGAAAATTAAATTTGAGGTAGATTGATGTTTTGATGTCTTCAGGGTTTAGAAGGAGCCTAGATCTATTATTTTCATGTTGGTATGTTTCTTGACATAGTACCCTTACGCTATCAAAAATTTCATGAAAAGATCCCTCCTAGATCTCCTATAAATCAAAAAATTAAATTCTACCTATAGTTTAAACTATAGGGAAAAAGAAAATTATTAATGTCCTTATATTTGCTTTGAAAACTTAAATCAAATGAAAAATTGAGGTCACTGTTTTCTAAAAAAAAAATATAGTCTGGTGAATAAATTCACCAGAAGTTAAAAAAAAAAAATCCTAACTGTTTACTATTTTCCGTTTTCAGAAATTTAAAATTAAAAAAAATAAAAATAATAAAATATTCTTTAAGAACATGGAGCTTTTGAAAGTTTCTTTTTTTAAAAAAATATATTAAAAGTTAGTGAGGGGTGGGTCCCAACCCCACCACCCCACGGCATCCGCAGCAGCCGACTGCGCAAGCAACCGGACTGCCTACGGTAGCCGGTCTGCCTATGGCAGTACCGGACTGCCTGCGACAACCGGTCTACCTACGGCGGCCACTTTGAAAGGATGGGGAGGGGCCCGCGGGGCACCCGCTACCCCCCCATATAATATGGTTTTTTTTCTTTTATTAATTAAAGTTTTTTTTCGTTGTTTAAATTTTTATTTAAATTTAATTTAATTAATTTTAAATTTAGTTAAATTTTAACTAATTTAATTTATTAAGTTAATTGATGTATTAATTGGTAGTTTTAGATTTAATACGTTGGTTATTAATTGAATAATATTTAAATTATTGATTTAAATTAATAGTTTTATTATTAATTTTGAATTGATATATTAGGTATTAGTACAATTAATTTATTGACATATTTTATTAACTATTTTAATTGAATGGTTAATTGTTTAAAATTAAATTGTTAATATTTGATTTAATTCTTGCATGTTGTTGTCAATTAGTAGATGGAAGGATTTATTTTATAATTGATTTATAATATCAATTATGAATGTTAGTTATACTGGATTTGATAATTGTGTTATTAGATTTTGTAGTTCAATTAACATTCTTCTTTGGACAACTATAATTATTTATATGCTTATGTTCATTTTTCAGTCCTTTAAGATGTTTCTGTTTCTATGCAATTGTATGGTCCTCTTTTGTTTATATGTATTATTGTTGGGGGAATTAGACGGCCTAGGATGTATACAGAGGCTGGGGGGGGGGTGTTTATCTTTTCTGTTACTTCATGGTGTGTGTGTTGTCATATGTTACCCTAAATTGACCATGATGACCCTTTCGATTATGTACCTGTGTGTGTACCTATATGTGACCGTTCCTAATTGTGTGGGATACTAAATTTGGGGTACACTAGGGTTACGACCTATGCTAGATCTATTAGGATCTTTGAGCCTAGGGTAGGTTACCTAGATGCGTAGTAGGAGATGGCTTGCAATAAGTTTTGTGTCCGTAAGAGACTATTGGGTTGCTTATTGTGGAGTTTCTTTAATAAGTGATAACTAAAGACATATTTAGAATATAAAATGGGTTAATAAGACGTATCTTCACCCATGCTTGAGTGCTAGTATAGGCTAAGATGGTTTGGAGAAGATTTTATTTGCCCTGCGAGGTATCTGACATAGTTAGTGGGCCTTGTCAGTACGAGAGGACATTAGCTCCGTGTATGGTCACTTGGGTGCCAAAATCCATTGTGATTATCTGGGCTGAACTTAAGGGTAGACCTACATGATGACACCTTCCTATACACATGCTATATTTCCTACGTTGTCACTTGCCTCTAGATTAGTGAGTCTTACCTTTTATGATGATTAGTACATCGGATTAGAGAGCTATCAGGATCCCTTTCTTAGTGGTTATACCTTGTTGGTTTTGGATATCCGATTGGGATCTGTTGTTATCTCCTTAGCACGATGGGGTGGGCCTTTGTGGTTTCACACGGACGGGTGGTAGTGATTCTTTATTCATTGAGATTCGACGTCCTTGTACCAGGTGCTTGATGGTTCTTTGAAAATGAGCTATTTATGTTCCTTCATCATTTATTATGTAATTTCATTATTGTAATCTTGTATTAGAGTATCGCATGTGATATCTAATCTGGAAATTGTAATAGTAAGTAGATTAGAGTGATTACCACATACCTTGCGACATGTGCAGTGGATGTGAGTTTATGGTAGTTTCATGGTTATCCATGAGGATTGTAATCATGGTTATGTAATTTGTATTTGATATGATTAATCAGATGGAATCTTTTGTTATAATGTTAGTTGTGTTTTTCTTTAAGTAATTCAACGTCATGGGACCCTTGAGTTGTGTAATCTATGTGAGTGTAAGACATTTGTATAAATGGTAATCGCTTCCACATGATTGTATGTTTCTTTATGTTAACTTTAAAAAAAAAATTATTCAGCACACATAGTGACATGTTTAGGTTAATCTCTCTTGGGTTCCTTGGCGGGGCGTTACATACTGACACCACTTTCTTAATAGCTATAAATGAACACATATGGTTGTGGCACAAAATATTGTGTCATGTGAACATTGACAACATGATAAAGATAAGAAAAAAGAGAAATTTAAGAGGTTTACCGACAATGACTAAACCTGACAATATCATGTGTAAGAATTGTCAAAAATGTAAGATGACAAAGTCAAGTTTCAAAAGCAAAACCCATACATAAGATGCCATTCTAGAATTAGTCCATACTGATTTATGTGGACCTATGAGGACAAAGAGTTATTATGGTGATAGATATTTTATTCTCTTTATTGATGATTACTCTACAATGATGACAGTAATATTTCTAAAAGATAAATCAAAATCATTCAAGATATTTAAATGGTACAAAGAAATGGTAGAGAAACAAATTGGTAAAGAATTGAAATGCTTAAGATCAGATAGAGGAGGGGAATTTATTTCAAATTATGAATTTACTAAATTTTGTACCAAGAACACCACATCAAAATGGAATTTTTGAAAGAAGCAATAGATCCATAGTTGATTGTGCAAGGACACTGATGATAGAGAAAGGCATCACCCAAATATTCTAGAGAGAAGTTGTCAGTACTATTCCTTACACATTGAATATAGTACAATTGAAGAAAAACACCACAAAGACATCTTATGAGCTATGGTATGGATACACACCCAATGTAAGTTATTTCAAAAAAAATTGAAGCCTGCGTTATATCTTAAAAGATGATAGAAATGGAAAACTTGACTCCAAGAGAGATGAAGGAATCTTTCTAGGGTATTCCACCAAGAGCAAGGCTTATAAATGTCTCAATAAAGCCTCTAACAAAATTGTTGAAAGTGCAAATATAAAGATAGATAAATTTGTAGATAAGAATGAAAAGGAAAGAACAAAAGAACCAGAGGACTACAATAGCTTTGTTTACAATGAAGAAGCTGACACTTTACCCGAACAACAATGTAGAGCTCCCGAGCAACAGATCATTGCACCCGAGCATCAAGTTGCAGATACTGACGATCAGGAAATTGCTCAAGAACATACACAAAGTGATGGAGAACAAAATGAAGGAAAAAATGATGATCAAGCTGATAGACAAAGAGCTAAACCTGTACTTTCCAGATATGTCAAAATGAACCATCCACAGAACTAGATCATTGGAGACAAGAAGGCTGGTATGAGAACTAGAAGTAAGTCTCTAAATAGAAGATGTCTTATTTTTTATTATGACCCAAAATATTTCAATGTTGCTCTTGATAATGATGAATGGATTAGTGCTATGAATGAGGAAATTGAGCATATACAAAAAAACAAGACATGAACACTTGTACCAAGACCAGATGACAAGAATTTCATCGGTACAAAATTGATATTCAGAAATAAATTGAATGAGAATGGAGAAGTCACCAGAAATAAAGCAAGACTAGTATGCAAGGGGTATGCACAAGAAGAAGGGATTTAGTATGGAGAAACCTTTGCACTTGTTTCTAGGCTAGAAGGAGTAAGAATATTACTTGGTTATGTTTAATGTAAAGGATTCAATGTATATCAAATGGATGTCAAGTCTGCATTCCTAAATGGAATACTTGAAGAAGAGGTATACATTAAACAACCTGAAGGGTTTGCTAATCCAGACAAGAGAGACATGGTATGTAGACTACACAAAGCCTTGTATGGACTGAAACAAGCACCCTGAGCCTAGTATGAAATACTTCATTCCTATCTTATAAGTATTGGATTTGTAAGGACTAGTGAAAATAGTAATCTTTATTTGAAGGAAGATACTGATGCTAACATTTTGATTGCTGAGATATTTTTTGATGATATCATATTTGGAGGCAATGATATGCTATGCAGATCATTTGCAAATGAAATGAGAAAAGAGTTTGAGATGTCTATGTTTGGAGAGATCAAGTTCTTTTTTGGTCTACAGATCATGCAACAAGGTGAAGGGATTTTCATTACACAATCCTAATACATCAAGGAAGTGCTGAAAATACTCAAGATGGAAGAATTAAAACCTGTTGGAACACTAATGGAAATAGGATGTAAGCTAACAAAGGAGGACAAGTCATCAGAGGTAAATCAGACTTTGTACAGATCAATGATTGAAAAACTCATGTATGTTGTACATACTAGACTAGATATTGCACATGTAGTGGAAATAGTTGCAAGATTTTCTACTAATCCCAAAGAATCACATATAAGTTCTATGAAAAGAATCCTAAGATATCTGAAGAATACTAAGGAATATGGCTTATGGTATAGAAGAGAAGGCAAACTTGAACTTAAAGTCTTTACCGGCGCTGATTGGGCTGGAAATATTGATGACTGGAAGAGAAAAATTGGAGGAGCATTATTTATGGGTGATAGACTTGTCACATGCATTAGAAAGAAGCAAGGATGCATCTCTCAGTCCAATGTAGAAGCAAAGTATATTGTTGCTGGTACAAATTGCTCAAATATTGCATGGATCATACAATTACTAGAAGGTATGCATATGAAAAATCTTGAACTAGTAATTATCTATTATGATAATACAAGTGCAATAAACATTTCCAAGAATCCATTCATGTGTGCTAAAACAAAGCATATTTCCATCAAGTATCATTATTTGAGAGAGCAAGTTCAAGCAAAGGAGGTGATACTTGAGTATGTGAAATCAAAGGAACAATTGGTCGATATCTTCACCAAGCCATTGCCCAAGGATACATTTGAGTACTTCAGAAAGAGACTAGGGGTCAGACCATTGTCTACTGGTCAGTAAATTACTAGAAGGCTGCATCAACCTACATATTATCAGAATATCATTCATGTTGATGCAAGCAAAGAGATGGACTTCAAAGTTAAATCTATACACAACAAGGTATTTATCTACTCTAAGCACCAGAGTTATTGTATTTCCGATGGATAGAGAAATTCAAGGAGTATATTATGGATAGAAAGGATTCATTTGGCATTATCGTCAAAAATATTTGTTTAGCATTGCTGTCAAAGGGAGAGATTATATCCATTATCACCTCAGAGAGAGATTTATCATCTTAGGGAGAGATTATATCCATCAGAATTATCCAAAGGGAGAAATGTAACAAAAAAGGGAGAGTACATTCAAAGGGAAAGAATTGCTGACAAGAGACATCAAAAGAAAAGAGAACAGTCAAAGGGAGAGGGTTTGGCACAGAAGGAGAACACATTGCATCAGAGAAAGAAATATTCTACATCTATCCAGTGAAGGGATTGGAGACAAAAATAAAGCTGCAAGAATCAAATCGAATTTATATGAACTTACCAATGACCATATATTTGTATCGATTATAGTACATAAGATTGGTAGTTTGATGAACTTCAAATGTTATATTTCATATTGTACTAGTAATAATATAGTGTAATAATGTAGTGTGTTTCCATCATTGCCAAAGGGAGAGATTGATGAACTATAACTAATTGAATGTTTGAAGATGTTAAGTTGATGATCATGTAATGCATTAAATCAGTTAATGTATTGTATTGTCATTGATGTCAACTTGATATAATCTGTATGGTCATAGACATACTACTCAAGACTTAAAAGAACTGATGAATCAAAGGCTATGCTATTAGTAATGCATATAAGTCAAGTATTCACAAAGTGACTATATACACCAATGGAGTGCACACCGATGGTCATAGTAAAAGAGAAAAGTCACAATGTTACCTCATGAGAAAATGCACAACATTACTGATGAGAAAAGTCACAGTGTTTCCCAATGAGAAAAGCATAATATAACCCGACAGAAAGAATTACAATGTTGCCCGATGAAAAAGACAGACAAAGATCCTGATGACAACTAAAGTCACACCAATGTAACAATCAGTTATCACAGATGAGTAACTAAAGTGATGACCGACAGAATAGAGAGTTCAAAAATAAAAAAATGCTTAGATGTCAAGAGCTATAAATAGATTGAACTGATACTTATCATTATTTTAATCAACCAGATAAATCCAAAAATGAGTAATGGATTTAAAGCTACTTTTTCTAGGTGGCAAGAAGATATCTTTGAGATAAAACTAGAGTTTGCTTTAAATCTAATTGGAAAAAATTGTGGATCGCGCCAAGAATCAAGAAAGCCAAGAAACGGTGAAACATGTCTATAAAGAGACAAGCTCAATTGATTATGAGTTGAGTGGGGTAAAGAGAAGAGAAGAGGAAAGATGCTAATGAGAATATGAAGGAGAATAAATTCTTCATTTAGACTTGATCAACAAGGTGAGGAAAGAGCTAGATTATGTAGACACTGACAAACAATGAGACAACATCACAGAGAAGAACAATTTGGAGCAAAGGTATAGAATTGATTATATTGATCAGAGAGGTAATGCACTTAAAATAGATCTAAAAATATGCAATTCAAGTTGTATGTGTTAACAGATCACTTTAATGTTTAAGTTTAACCGTTGAAGCATCAAGTATCTTAACCGAGAAGGACTTAAAAGTCATTTGTAATTGACATACATCCCAAGGAGTATCAAATATTTTGATCATATAAAGTAGCATTGGATATGCCTGATATCTACTGATAGGCCAAGTGAGTGTTTGATCAAGGATGGTAGAATTAGATTCCAGATGGTAGGTGACAAACTATCTTTTGAATCCTCTACCAAGGTCACACCTAACAGTTTGTTTGTAACCTTTAACAAGGTTGGCTCTTAACCGAGCTTACTTTAGAAGAGTGAAAATTTGGGGTACCATCCCTAGTGGTGTTTCCCCTAACAAGGTTTCCACGTTAAAATCTATGTGTTCTGTGTTTATGTTTCATTACTTTACTATTTTACATTTTACATATTCAATTCTGGATTGATCAGTATACTCTAGCTATTTATTGTGTTTCAATAAATATAAGACTACTTATTGGTAAACATACAAAAGAGTGATTTACAAAGCATTCTGACAAGTAGTAAATTGTTATAAGTATTTCAAGGCATTCATCTTGTAGGACTGAGTATAACTGAAAGCTTAAAAGTGGTAATAAATATTAAGGTTTGATTTAAGGATTAATTTTGAGGCCACTAATTCACCCCCTGCCCCCTCTCAGTTATTACTAACAGTGGGTATTTAAGATCTTCCTCTTCACTCTTATTTCCAAATGATTGATTCATTTATGCATTGATCCCTCCTTCGGGGTTAATCAATTTGGATCCTTCATTTGTGCATCTAAGGATAAAAGGAGAGCACCTTATTTACCCCCTACATTTCAAATACATCTATTTCATGTAAAAAATATCTTCAAATGTAATATTTCTTATATTAGGTTACATTTCTTATCTTAAATTTTGGTGAACCTATGATAGACAACTCTTTCTTTTTGGTGTTAGATCTTCCATGCATATTAGATTAGCTTTCTTTTATGTTCTTTCATTTACATTTCAAAAAATTAAAAATCAAAATCTTGTGTTTCCTAAATTAGTTCATTTGCATTCCATTGGTGTATGAGCGTTACCTCTTATATTCCTACTTATAGTATCCCATTTAGAATAAGTCATAGACTTATGGGTTCCTTTGATCGTGAGTCTTCCTCTCCTTTTCTAGGATCCCGAATGACAACTTGATAACTCATAATTCCAATCCTTATATGGATCATAACTCTTCTCACTCATCTCATCATGAGGATGATGCTTTAAGAATTCCTCTTGAACAAGTGAAAAAAATTTCAACCGAACTTGATAAAATGGGAAATTGGCTTATTGAAGAAAACCATAATCAGGATTCCATCCAAGCTATATAGGCTCTTAAGAAATTCTTTCGTGATAGTGATCAAGGTATTAATATCTTGCATGGTATCACTCATATTATGCATTTAAATGTTAAACCTTTGGCTCAAGCGGCTCAAGATTTAGGATTCACTCCTCTTTTCACTAGTGAGGGACCTTCTTCTATTCCTTTACCTAGCATTCCTACTTATACTCTTCCTTTGATGACTACATCTCTCCCAATTTCATCTATTCATGTGAGTGTTCCACCGGTATCTCTACCTACCTCACAACCTTCATATCATAGTGTTCCTTTTACTTATTCCAATCCCCTTCCAACTATGGTTCCAAGTGTTCCACTGGTTGTGTCATCCATTCCTACCACTTCCTACACTTTTCCTAGTGTTCCTAATATTTCTATGCCACCTATTTATTCTAATGATTCCACAATAATTCGTTTGGCTCAAACTGTGTCATCTTTACAATAATAACTTGCATCCTTAACTCAATCAAAGTTTAGCATTCCTACATGTGACATGGGTAGTCTTTTATCCTTAGACATTATTAATGCTACTGTCCCTCAGCAAGACGATATGCCTTGTCTTGAGAATTATAATGGTAAAGGCGATCTTGTTACTCATGTTAAAACATTTCAAATCCTTTGTAGTGATTATGCTCATGGTCATAGGATTTTAGATAAACTGTTTGCTAGAAATATTTGTGATAAGGATTTGCAATGGTATTGTTCTTTACCTCCTTATTCTATTGATTCTTTTCCTAAACTTTCTAATAAACAACACATTAAGGAAAAATTGACTGATTTTATTGGTAGATTTAAGCATTTGTATGCTTAGGTTTCTTATCCTGTTGCTCATATTGATATTCAGCATATGTTTATGTTAAATTTACAAACGGATATTAGAGATAAGATTCTGCTTACTGAATTTACTTCTTTTCAACAACTTTTGTGCAACACTTCATCATTATCAATTACAAGTGAGTCAATTTGAGAGCAACACTCCAATGGCTCCTATTTCAGTTGATAAGAGTGACACTATTCATAATCGTAATAAGTTTCAGAAACCTAACAACTATATCAAGATTAATAAATAGACGAATGTGGTTGCTAATCAAGTTGTTGTTGCATCTCACAATGCCACTTCTGCATCCATTGCTTTCCATATGAATCGTACATTTACTCCTCTCTCTGAGTCTTTACATTCTATTATGAGTAGGTTTTTAAGTACTAATATGATTACCTTGCCTCCTATTTGACCTCTCCTTCCTACTATAATAGCTTCAAAATCCTTTGATTCTAAATCTTTTTCCCAATACCATCCCCAGAATGGCCATGATACTAAAAAATGTTATTCTCTAAAGCATAAAGTTCAAGACTTAATCGATTCTAGAATGCTTTATTTGATGATAATTTTGATGGTAATGGGAAAAAATCTATATCTCCTCCTAATCAAAAATTCAAATCTATGTGAATCCTTTACCTACACATGATACTAATACCATTGCTCAACCATCTTCTTTGGATATTGTTTACGATTCGAAGATGGATGATCTTAATCACATTTTTAATCATGTGGAGTGCATAGTTTCATCTCAACCTACTATCCAAGATCCTTTGCCTCCACCTCAACTTCAAGTTCCACCTAAACCTCAGAAACAAACTAAGGATAAGCAACCTAAGGAAATTTCAATTACCTTTGATGATTCTGAGACTATTAAAGCTCCCGATGGTCCCTTTATATTTATGCCATGATTTTTAAGATACCTACGTTTGGTTGTCTTGTTGATCCCACATCTGTAATAAATGTCATTATTGAGGAAAACCCTTTTATGAAAAACCAACAATGTGACTGTTATGATCCATCGGATGCATGGATCCAAACTTGTAATGGTTTTCTCTATCCTTCACTTGGTTCTATTAACATGCCTTTTGAACTTTGTGGAAAGGTTGTAGATACTACCTTCATTGTTGTTCCTACTTCTAATCAATTTCAAGTCAAATTTGGTTTGCCTTGGATAACTTCTATGCATGCTATTGCTTCTCCTATTCATAAATGTCTTAAGTTCATTCATAATGGAGAAGTAAAAATCATTAATCATAGCTGGTATCAACCTTCTAGGCCTAGAGTTTGTGCTACTCTTGATTTCTTTTTTCCTTCATTACCTAATTCATGTCCTCCTCACCCTGACAACCTTTTTCGTTCATATCAAGCCTATAAACATCACAAGATTGTCGAGTTAAGCATGCCTCAGATAGATCTCAACTATGGTCTTTTTCCCACTCCTTCCATACCTCCTTTATCCATTATTTCTAGCTCTATTACTAAACCTCCCAGTATCACTTCTCATCCTAATGCAAATTCCACCAATCCTTCTATTGAACCTGTAATGCCCTGCCATGGAACCTAGGAGAACTTAACCTAAACATGACACTAAGTTTACGGAATAATTTTTTTTTAAATCTTTACAATCAATAATGATAACAATGTGGAAGCAACACAATGAAGATATACATAATCTCAAATCGCATCCTGCCCATTCAGGAGAACATAGGTTCTAAAATAACCATACAATTAACCAAAGTATCCTCATAAGACCATAAAACACATCATAACTGAATCAGGTTGGGTCTAATAAATCAGGACCATGACATCACCATAGAAACATGAACTGACTTCATACAAGATACCATGCAGAAATACAAATACCAAAACCTCTGGCTTTATGTCCCAAAGGTCATCTATCCCAAATAGATACCCAATAATGAAAACATTACATACAAGGAAATCATAACATAGTTCATTCCGATAATCACTTCAAAATACTACATGCATGATAAAGCACTTTCAGAAAGAACTATTCAAGTACAAGCAATATTCACATCTTTAGAAAGATCAAATTCAACTTCTAGTAATAGCATAATGATAAACAAATTTATAATATCCTAATTATGTAAATTTATTTATCATTTAAAATTACTAACAAAGTATAATTAAATTTCAAACAAAAGTACACATAAAGTAAACTATATGATAATTTATAAAATACCATCTATATAAATTAACCTATTTTAAATAATTACTAATTTTGCCTATAATTACAATAGTATGAAAACATCAATGTAACACTCGTTAATCAAAAAATAATATTCCAAAATACACCCCATATTCCATATTTAAAAAAATGTCCTTCATTTAAAGGAAATAAATAAATAAAAGTATTAATAATTCTCTTGGATGTAAATATTATCTTTTTCCCATAGCATAATGAAATGACCGCATTTTAAAGTTATTAATTAACTAATAACTTTCATGTAGTTTAATTAAACCAAACAAAAATGTTATTTAAACTAACTCCAAACACATATTAATAAACTAGAGTTTAAATCAGATTAATTAATAATAAAATAAATACATTAATAGAATGTATTAATTAAAACCAGCTTTTAAAAAAAACAAAAAAATACAACTTACTAAAATCAATCCTAACATTAACTAAATCTTATAATAAAATAAAATTTTAAATTAATTAAATAAAACTAATTTAAAAAAAAAAACTAAATTTAAAAGTTATATATATATATATATATATATATATATATATAT
>MU225916.1:2483983-2497979 GCA_018584345.1 Thuja plicata
CCACTGTGTAAATAGTGGTTACTGCGGGGACCTTGGCCCCCCTGCAAGTGGGGTACCACAGTCCCCCTACGGCCCCACTGACAACAGTGGGGTACCGCAGGCTCTGCAGCCCCACCCTATAGGCTACGGGTTCTGCGCCGCGTGGGGGGACGAGAAGATGTGGTGGCCCCCGTCCCACTCTCTTTAATAATTTTTTTTAAAATTTTTGTATTTTAATATATATTTTTTTTAAGTTAATCATTAACAAATTTCATCTTTTCCAACAACATTTTTTTCATATTTAATTTAATTTTCGAAAACAGAAATATCAAAAACACTTTTTCTTTTTTTTGTTTGTTTTCTAATTTTTGTCTTTTTCCATATTTTATAAAGGACTCGTGAAATTTTATTTTTATTTTTATTTTTCTAGAGAGGTTCAATTGAAAAGAATTAATTTATAAGAGGGAAATTTTTTTTTTTCCAAAGACTAATTTTCCCTAATGAGATTTATTTTTCCCTTCTCTATAGTTCTAACTATAGGCAATTTAATTTATTATTTTCTAGGAGTTATACAATGAATTTTCCTACGAAAATTGGACATCATAACTATATTATCCTAAGTGCTAGGAAATGATAGAAAATTCAGATCTAAAGATTTAATAAATACCCAAAATCACAGAAAGACTAAATAACTCCTATAAGCCATAAAGAATCGACATGCATCTAATCAAACATAGAAAACCACACAATTGTAAAATTGAAACCATTTTAGGGATCACAAAACCTACCTCAAATCTAATGCAAGGAAAAATTGAGAGTATGCCTTTGAAGATTGTAAAACCCTGAAACCTCTAGGCATGAATCAACCACAAATCTGGAAACCATGAGGATCCAAGCACATGCTAACCATGAAATCACACAAATCTCCAAACCAACATGCAACCACAAAAATCCCCAATTCTCCACAAAGCCAAGAACACACAAAGCTCTCCCTAAATCTCCAAAACCTGTTTATCCAAAATGAACCCCAATTCCCTCCTAAAGGAATTCAATTTCCCCTAAACATGCAAACCCTAATGACAACACACTCAGTCAATTCCTAAAAAGACTCCACTTGAAATTGAAAAAAAATCATAATTAAATAATTAAAAATATCTTTTAATTCCACAACCCAACTTCGAATCCTAAAATCAAGTTGAAATCTTTGAGTTTGAAAATACTTTTTCAACAAAATCATGCACATGTAATTAATTAAATAATAGATTAAATATTTAAAGAAAAATCTTATCCATGCCCTCAAATATTTAATTATTTAATAATGCATTAAATCATATTTACTCTAATTTCCAATTTAAAAATTCAATTAAATACCAATATTCAATAATTGCACTTTAATTAACTTTTCAATTAAACATTGGTATTTAATTTAATTTTCAATTAATTAAATACCCTATATTTAATACTTAATTCTAACTATATTCAATTAAATAAATAACATGATAAATCACACAATATCAATGCATTTAACTAAAATCAACAAAACAACCTCAAACACACACAAGGATGGAATCCATGAATTCACGTCAACTAGACAAATCTGGGTAGGGTAGTCAAATTGATACTCGTCCAATACTTAGGACAATTAGGTTTATGGTAAGGATTTGGACATGAATACTATCTCTCCTCTCTTACCATTCAGATTATTGCAATAGGGCACGCTCACTCCTGTCAATTCTAGGAAGACATAGTCTGGTTCCTACAAACCTATCATCACCAAGATGAACATACATGCGTATATAATATAGAAAACAATGGTTGAGACTAGGTCATTGTGTGGATCTCACCAAAGCAAGTAACTATGACTCTATCCCATACCATACCAAGCACATCAAATCGTAATGCAAATCACACAAATGATCCATGTGCATATAAATCTAGGGTCAGTATTGTTAGAAAACCATAATTGAAATGAAATCCTAGAACATATACATAAGCATCATAAAGTAACCATAAATCATTTGCAAACAATAGATATATTACTCTAAGAAATGAATCAATAATATACTGAAATGTGATACATAAATATCCTCAAGATCAACTAAAATAAACCACACATACATCAAAATGCCTAAAAGAGTTCAGCATCTGAAAACTGAAAAGCAAACTAAGAGGTGGGTATTACAGAACCAGTTGTTATTCCTCCTAGTTATCCACATGTGTCAAACAAATAAAAATGTAATAAATCTACTAATGAACTTCGTAAGAAGCATAGAGCTAATTCTAGGGCTCGTACTTCTATTCTTCAAAATTCTTTACCTTCTTTTGACCAACCTATGCTTGATGTGCTGGAAGAAGTTAATATTCATAATGATGTTAAGATGAATGAGTATGATGATCATATTCGAATCTTATATCTCATTTTAATTAATCTTTATGAGGAGGATACTCTTGATGATTCTATTGATCTTAGTGATGAATATGAGAACATTGATCTTGATACTAATTTACCTCATATTCTTTCAACTCAATTGATGATTACACCTAGTATTGAGCAACGCGATTCTCAAGAGGATTCTTGTTTGGAACTGGCTATTATTCCTACTACTTTAGATATAGTCTCTCTTGTGAGTTTCCCACCTTCCCTAAATGATATAAACTAAGATGGGGAGAGTAGATGATGCGCTTGATTGGCTTGTCCTTTATGGTAGCCCTTTTTGTGTTTGCATGTTGGCCTGTTGTATAAATCTTCTATATGTATCTTTGCTCTTCTATATGTTTTTTTCATGTTATGTTTTACTTGTTCTATTGTTTGTAAATTTTTTCCCCGTGTAGTTTTCTTGGATCTGTGACATGGTAGCATGGATTCTTTTTCGTCTCCATGTTGTAGTCCAAAAAGACTCTTCTTTGTAACTCTTGAGTTTTCTTTCCTCCATTGTGATTGTAGTTCTACTATCTTTGGGGAATGATGTCAATTCATTTGCAATAATATCACATCTATATATACATGTTATCTTATGATCATACTGACCCCACAGTAGGTAGATCCCTTTTATGTTCTTTGTATGTTTATGTGATATTTCCCTTGATTTGTCTTCGTTTGGGGGCATCTCCTAGTGGAAACATAATTAGTAGAGTTGTTTATGTTTCTCTCAAAGCCATTGGTCTTTTTTAAGTGTTAGCAATGAATTTAATGTGGGGGCATACGCTCTACTCATTTTTTTCACACCGCACATTCAAAATATTTTCAAAACTTACAAATTTTTCCCTTTATGAATTAAAGACTAATCCTTAAAGAATGGATATTTTACTTTACAAGATCTCTTGATCCCTCCAGTTTCAATTTACAACTTTTTGACCCCTTATGTTTAGAAGGTGTCCTTAAGAATAGATCTCCCTAATGGGTTGACTAGTGAGTATCTACATTCGCTAGGCGGTTTGACTCTATCTTTGTAGTTGCACTGTTTCCTTGTGTGGTTCACAATGGGACAGAAGTTCTCATTGGGCGAGGTAATCACACCCTCTCTCTTTTTCTCCTTAACTGGTGATGTCTCTCTTATCATGATCTTAGGTTTGATAAAGAATTAAGTCCCTTGGGGGCTTGAGGATTCCTTTATCCCTTTTGATTTCAATAAGACCATTTGTTCTTCATGATCTCTTTTACCAAGAGTTTTCATCAAGTCCATACTCTTACTAAAGTGGAGGCTAAATGTATAGTTGTAAAATGGAAGCACTTCCATTGTAGACTTGTTTAGCCTTTGGATTTAGTGGTTTGGGGTCATGTCAAGCACCTTGAATGAGTTGCTGACTTGGATTTGGCCTTTTCCCCTGTTATGCCCCATTTCCACTTTTTCTAGCCTATTTCTAACACTCCAAACTAAAAAAATAGGAATTTGACCTCAGGGTCAAGGTCGACCTCAACCTTGACCTAGGTCAAAATTGACCTTTTTCTAACCTAGGGTTCAAATTCCACAATTTCAGTGTTTCTGGATGTCATGCTTTGGAAAAAGTTAATTCCTGCTTTCGGGTCAGCTATTTTGGTCTTCAGAACAACAAATCTTAAATTATATTTAATATAGGTCCTCTTCTATGGGTATAGATCTATTTGGAATTTAATTCTCTTGGCCTCTCTAGAAGATTGTGCCCTAGCTTCATAAATAAGGAAGCTTTCTCCTCTTATTTTTTGTAACCACAAACCACAAGCAACCATAACCATCATCAAGCATAATTGCAAGAACTCAAGACTTGAAGAGTGAGATCCAAATGTGAAGAAGAAAGATTTGAAGCAATCCAAGTATCTATTGAAATTTTCATCCATTGTCAAGAATTAAAGCACTTCTCAAGCACTCATTTCATCAAGAAGATCCATTGGTTTCCATTGAAGGATTCAAGCTCCATGGAGCTCTCTTGTTATAGATTTCTCCATTCACATTCTTCTAGGCCTCTTCCTCTTCCAAGATTGGTGTTGAAGATCTACAAGCAATTGTTTTGAGATATCCTATATTATTTATTCTACATCCTTTTTGGTGCATACACACTTGTGGATTCATGCATTTGAATCTGCCACAAGGGCTTCTACAAGAAAGATGAATTTTTTCATTTACTTTGTTTTACTTATACAATTTCAATTATACTTTGAGGTTAATTCCAAATCCGGGGTTTGACCAAGGAAAACCCCTCCCCCTCAAAAAACAAATCCATTTTTATTACAGTTATAGATTTGGAATAGCAGATCAGAGTGCATATTTGGATACCCTTTTTGGCAAACTTTTAGGATCTGAAAACAGATTTCTTGTCAGAGAATTTTTAGGTCAATTGTGCCCTAGGTCAGAATTGGAAATTCTAGGTCAATGGTGATATTGACTTGAGGTTCAAAATTGGAACTATGTCAGAACAGAAATTTTTTTATGAGTTTTGTTCATCTTTGTGTTTCTGTTCTAGATCTGGTCTCAGATTTTCTGTAAACTGAGTGCAGACCCCCGAAAACAACAATTTTCAGATCTGCAACATTTAAAGGTTAGTACTATTCTCCTATCTATTAGGAATAAGGTGTCTCAACCTTCTATAATTCCTATTCTTATTATTGGTTTTGTAAAATGTATTTCTTGCAAATAATGTAATTAAGTGTGAGTGTACATGTCTAGTTGGCATGTTGATGTGTCACTCCACTTGATGTGTCGGCATCTTGAATTGTGTGTAAGGAGATCATGGCTGAAATGGTTATGACAGATTCCTATGACACGTAAGAGCTATTTCTAGAAGACTCAATGATGGGTGAAGACATGCAATAACATGTGGCAACTGATAAAGTTGAGTACTGTAAACTCTTTCATAATTGTGGGGTTAAAAAAAAATTTGGGTTCCTATTTCCTCAGAGAATGGTAAAACCCTAATACGGCTATCTTTGGAAGTTGCCCTAAAAAGGAAAGTGCATGATATAAGCATTTTTTAGGGTTGCAGACTGTGATAGAAAAAAATTGTATTGTTGGTATGATCTGGTGCTACTGGATTTGTCTTTGAGTGTTGATTGTCTCTTGAAAGAACTTGCATTACAAGTGTGTTGTAACCGTTGTGTTGAAGATAATACATTGTGCAGGTTTTGGAGTGCTGGGGTTTTTTACCGAAAGGTTTTCCCTAAGGTAAATCATTGTGTCATTCTCTATTTTCTATATGCATGGTATATGGCTGCAATATCTTTGTTAAAGTAGTTAACGAATCTGAAATTGTAAGGATTTAAAATGATTTGCACAATACTTTCCTTTAGAGATTAGTGTAGGAAGTTGTTTCCACACCTGAGTTTCCTTACACTATCCATTTCAATTAAATTCATTAATCTTTCTAAATCTATTATACATTCAAACCAAATCTATAAACATGTATTTAAGATCTTCCTCTTTGCTCTTATTTCCAAATTATTGATTCATTTATGCATTGATCCTTCCTTCGGGGTTAATCAATTTGGATCCTTCATTTGTGTATCTAATGATAAAAGGAGGGCACCTTATTTACCCCTACAGTTAAAATACATCTATTATATACGAGCAAAATATATTTAAATGTAATGTTTCTTATGTAAAGTTACATTTCTTATCTTACAATACTTTACTAACTCATTATCCTTTATAAGTGCTTGTTCCTATCTTGCATCATTTTGTTTTTTTAAACAAAAGTGGTGATAGAGATGCTCCAAGGTGTGCTTGCACAATCACTTATCTAGGACTCTACTGATCCTGTCCTTCCATAGATCCTAAGCTCACTTCTAGGACCTTGATAGTATTTTCTCTTCTAATCCAAGACTATCCTAGCTCAACTCCAAGAGTTAGTCTCTTTGTGCTTCACCTTGAGGGATCACTATCATTAAGAGTACTTCTAATCTTCACTGTATCTTGGATGATTCCAAGTACAAACTCTTCATAATAAATTCAAAAGTGTTGAAAGGGGTGTTTCCTTCATTAAAAAACTCTTTGACATCCATATGTATCCATTGGAATGGGACATCAAGGCTCAATCAAATGAGTTCAAGATTGGCAAAGAATTTTGGCCTAACAGACCTAATTGCTTAATTAGCCCTACATAGAGGGTTTTTCTCAATTATTTCTTAAAACTTACAAAGGACCTCAAAAAAAAACTTCACATTCAGATACCCTTTATCAAGACGTTTAAGATTGTGTAGGTCTTTGGTACCTAGGGTTTCCATACAGTAGAATCCTAAAATATAGGACAAATAGGGCTAATTGGACTAGAATCCTGAAACCCACTGATTTCTACCAAGAAATCTATCTAGATGGATTGACCAAGACCTAATCTTTCTTCTAAGGATCTATATGACCATAACCCTTCTAAAACCACACTTATTTTGAATCTCTCATTTACTCCCCTCGATTTGAACTCAAATCTCTCACTGTCATGCACCTAGTCGGGCTCTCTGATCTCACCTAGGGCATGATCTTAAAAATAGAAAACTGACACTTATGACTTCCTACTTACATATTTACAATGTAAAAAGTCTCCCCTTCCATATTCATCCAGTCCTTGAATATTTCTATGGTTGGATTCTATGGGAGAGCCATTCAACCTAAAATCACTATGTCTACTCCAACAACTACTCAAATCACAAAACAATTTACAAAGCCTATCTAATCAACTCAAAAACACTTTTCAACTGAATGAAAATTTCTTAAAACTAACTCTAAAACATAGATCCAACACCGGAACAAGCTATTCAATCCATTCACCAATGCATATACATGAAAAGAGTTGACTTTGCACAAAACTCAGAAATTGTGTTCTTCTTGCTATTCAAAAACTTTCATCACATCACTCCTCTCTGGAGAAATGATCCTCAAGGTTTCTAAATATTACTTCTCCAGGTTTTTATGCCACTAGCATTCATATCCCTTCTCAACTTTGAAGGGAATCAAAATTTGTTGATGTTGCATGCAACATTTACAAAATTACAAATGTTGTCATGATAACAATATGATATCATTTACATTAATGTTCCAAACTAACTTTTATGACCTCTATCTCATTTCAAATGATTAATAAACTTTACTTAAGCCTTTTTGGGCACTTTTCTCATCTCACCTTTAAGTCTAGAACACTTTTAGACCCAATTTCCCACTTTTTAGGCTAAAATAGCACTAACTCCTACAAAAGAAAATACAACTAGGTTAGATTGAGCCTAGTCTAATCCACCTAGTAACACATAGTGCAAGAACTTCAAAAGTATATTTAAAAGATACTGACTTTGCTAGAGTCAATACAAGCCAAAATTGTACTAAGATTTAGGGGTTTTCCTAGGTGCTCCTGCACCATCCTCCCCAAAAGAAAAGACTTCAATCCACCCTTGTATTGAGTAAGTTGGACTCAATGCCCAAGTTTTTGAATTTTGTCTCCCTGATCTAGGTAGCATCTACATCTTTTTGTCCATGCAACTTCACAAGATGATCCTCTACTCCTTCTTTCTAGTCTGTTTGTAGACTCTTGAATCCTGTATGTACTTTGCCTTCTAGATTGTTGTAGATGGTAAGTTGAGTTCCTCCACCTCTTGTATAACCTAAATCAAACTCTGATCTAGGTTTGGTATTGGTCCTTTATATAATACCAAGTCTACTACATTAAATACCAGAGATAATCCAACATCCTCTGGAAGTTCCACCTTGTATGCATTTGTGCCATATTTGGCCAATATGGTACATGGGCCAATTATTTCCATATATAGCTTATGAGGCACTCCTCTTTGCAATATTGCCTTGTTGAGATGGACCATCACTAGATCCTAAATTTGTAATTGGACATCCCTCTTTCTTTCATCCACATTTTTCTTAATCTTCTTTGTATTTTTATTCAATGTATTCCTAACTATCTCATGCACTTCTTGCATAGAATGCGCAAAATATTCTGCATATCCACTACCCTTGGCTCCATCCTTCAGATCTCTAAGCTCAAAATGCCTCTAGGTTGTAGGCCATAAACTATCTCAAAAGGACTCTTACAAGTAGACCTATTCACAATATCATTATAGGCATACTCTTCCTGTCCAATGATTTGATCCCAAGTCTAACCATAGTCCTTAGTAAAGCACCTTAGGATATTTACTAGACTCCTATTGACTACCTCAGTTTGGCCATCAGTCTAAGGGTGATATGAAAACCAAAAAGATAAATTGGTTCCAAGCTTTTACCATAGGGTCTTGCAAAAATGGCTCATGAACTTTGTTTCTCTATCTGACACTATGCTCAATGGTAATCCTTTAATTTTGACTACCTCCTTGAAGAATAGGTGAGCTATCTGACTTGCACCATGAAGTGTCTTGCAGGGTACAAAGTGTGCCATCTTATTGAATCTATCCACAATAACATAGATGCTATCCATACCTTGTTTGGTCTTAGGCAATCCTACCACAAAATCCATCCTCAAGCATTCCCATGGTCTACTGGGGATAGGAAGAGGTTGGTAAAGGCCTGCATTGGAAGATGTACCCTTTGCTTTCTAACATACAACACAACTTTCTACATACTTCCTAATCTCCAAATTCATCTTCAGCTAAAAGTAAAACCTCTGTACTAATTCTTGGGTCTTGTTGACACCAAAATTCCCACTAAGTGCACCATTGTGATTTTGTTGAATTAAATTTTCTCTTATAGACCCTCTAGGAATGCATAATTGACTTCCTTTAAAAAATAGATCACTCTACAAAGTATATTCAGAGAATTCACTATGAAAATGATTCTTGTATTCTTGACATACCTTATAGATGTCTGCAAAGTCTCTATCTTGAGCATATACGCCTTTAAAGCTCTCAATACCCATGCTCTGCAAGTGTATCTCTTTTACTCTCAGGGCTCTTATACTTAAGGAATCTGCTACCTTATTTTTCAATCCCTTCTTGTGTTTGATTTTGAAAGTGTAGACCTACAAATAATCTACCCACTTCATATGTTTATGACTGAGCTTATCTTGTGAATTCAGGAAACTCAATGCTTGGTTGTCTAAAAAGACTACAAACTCCTCTAGAAGCAAGTAGTGCGTCCACTTCCTTAGTGATTGGACTAGAGAATACATCTCTAGGTCATAAGAAGAGGACTTATTTTTGGCTTCACTTAGATTTTCAGAGTGAAAAGTGACTGGTCTTCTCTCTTGGCTCAAGACAGCACCAATAGCCACATGGCTAGCATCACATTCAATTGTGAAAAATTTCCCAAAGCTTGGAAAAATCAAGATTGGTTGAGTAGAAATATTATTCTTCAACAAATAAAATCCATGGTTAGCTTTCTCATTCCACACAAACTTAGTTTCCATTCCACCTTTGATAGTATCTAACATAGGAGCACTAATTCCACTCAATTTCTTTATGAACTTCCTATAATACTGAGCTAAGCCATGAAAACTTCTTACCTCTATTTTTGTTCTTGGAGTAGGCCAATGGAGAATGGCTTCTATTTTTTTTGGATCCATCTTTAGATTGCCTTGAGATAACACAAAACAAGGGTATACTAACTCCTGCTTCATGAATTCATATTTCTCTAAGTTTATCATCAACATCTCCTCATGTAACTTCTTGAAAACTATCTTTAGATCTGTGAGATGTTCCTCTTTGGTATTACTATAGATGAGTATATCATACAAGTATACTACCATAAATTGACTATTTAGTCTTTAAGGACTTCATTCATGAGCCTCATGAATGTATATGGGGCATTGGATAACAAAAATGGCATCACAAGCCACTCATATAGTCCTTATGTGGTCTTGAAGGTTGTCTTCCATTCATCTCCCTCATTGACTCTGATTTGGTGTTATCCACTCTTTAATTCAATCACTATGAAAAACTAAGATTCTCATAGACAGTCCATTAGGTCTTTTATCCTAGGGATAGGGAACCTATACCTAATCGTTATCATGTTTATTTACCTTGAGTCAATACATAGCCTCCAAGTTCCTCCCTTTTTGGGTGCTAAGATAGTGGGTACGACACAAGGACTAATGCTTTTCCTAATAATACCTTGGCTTCAAAGTTCTTGGATTTGCTTATTTGTTTCCTCATTTTGTTTAGGGGTCATCTTATAGGCTTCCTTCTTAGGAAGGGTATCTCCTAGGATAAAGTCTATTTGATGGACTATAGTTCTCTTAGGGGGTAAGGTTGATGGTTTTCCATCATTGACAATTCCTTCATACCTCTCCAACATCTTCTACTCTTCCTTCGGCAATTTTGTCTTCTTGACTGCCTTGTCTCTGATTCCTTCTTTTGGCTTCAATAAAAGTGCAAAACCAACTCCCTCTCCTTCTTATAAGGCTTCTAGGAACTCCTTCTCACTTACCATAGGAACATTGGGACCAGATGATTTCATCTCTCCATTCTCTAGCAGTGACTATATTTTGAATGTCACATTGTCCTTCTTGAAATAATGTGAATTCTTTGCCCCATCATGCATGGCTTCCTTGTCAAATTACCATGGTCTAAAAAGGAGTAGGTGACATGCATCCATAGGTATGATGTCACACAACACCTTATCTTTATATCTCCCAATGGAGAAATCCACCCAAGCTTTCTCATTGACAAGGACATGTTGTCCTTTGTTCAACCAAGTGACTTTGTATGGGTTGGTATGGGGTATTCTCTTCATCTTAAATTTTTTTACTACCTCCTCTAACACTATGTTGTTAGTAGACCCTGATTCTATGATGAATCTACAAAATTTTCCCATCATCTTGTATTTCACTCTAAACAGTGATCTCCTTTGACTAGGTTCCTCTTTCACTGGCTCCTTAATCAGTGTCCTCCTCATCATTAAGTTCTCACCTTCCTCTGACTCTAGGGGTACCTCAGGGTGTTTACATCCACTACTAGTCTCCTCTTGAACATATTTTACCCTCTTTTTACCTCCATCACAAGTAGAGCCTTTTTTTGGACATCTATATGTAGGGTGTCCCATCTGGTTGTAGTGGTAACATTTCATCTTTGTAAAATAGTTACCTCTACCTTGGCTATTGCTTCTTCCTCTCCAACTACTATTAGAGTTCCTTCCTCTATTTGAGTTTCCTATGTTTGATCTCCCTTATTTTTGCTAAGTAAGCTTTGTCTCTCCTTGACTCTTTGTTTCATAAATTATTCCACCATATCCACTTCTTTGTCCCCTATTATCTCTTCATTTGCCTCTACCTCTGGTGGTGCTAGAATTTTGTTTCTTTCTTAGCTTCTCTTCCACCTTTATTTCAATTTGGTGACATTTCTTAATAATGTCAAGGGCCAAGAGACTCATTTCATCTTGTATAGTCCACTTGAGACCATTAAGGTATCTATCTACCTTCACTTTCTCATCATCTACAACTTGAGACATCATGCATAATCTTTGAAATTCTTTAGTATAGGAGTTTACGTCTAAGTCCTTTTTTCTTAGACCTTGTCTTCTTTTATGCAATTGGATTTCATAATCCTAATGAACATAAGCATCTCTAATTTTTGCAACAATAGTCTTCCATGTAGCAATGAGATTCTTTCCTTCCTTATCTCTCTCGTCTTGGATAAATTTCCACGAAGTGAGCACAAACCCTCTAACCTTCAGAGCTTCTGCAATGCCATCAAATTCAAAGTGATTCTCTAGTCCTTCTATCCAATCTAGGACTATCTCTGGTTCCATATTTCCACTAAAGATAGGAACTCCTTCTAGAGCCTTACCACTTAAGGTGTTTAGTGATTTTAGAAATGGTTCGTCAGTGAGGACAGGATTAGATTCAAGGACTTCATCATCTAATGCAATCTCCTTACTCTTTCCTTCAACCTTATCCTTCGCTTCTTTTGTCTTCACATCTACCTTTTTCTCTAATTGAGCCAATCTATCTCTGAGAAATCTATTATCTTCTTCTTTCTCATCTACCTTCTTTGCAAACTCTACATTGGTCACCATTGTAGACTCTCCTATGGACTCATCTAGTTGGAACATTCACCACAAGCCTGATCAAACAAGCTCTAATACCAATTTGATAGAGATGCTCCAAGGTGTGCTTACACAATAACTTATCTAGGGCACTACTTGTCCTAGCCTTCCCTACATCCTAAGCTCACCTCTAGGACCTTGAGAGTATTTTCTCTTCTACTGTAAGACTATCCTAACTCAAATCCAAGAGTTAGTCTCTTTGTGCTTCAACTGGAGGGATCACTATCATTAAGAATACTTCTAATCTTCACTCTATCTTGGATGATTCCAAGTACAAAATCTTCATAATAACTTCAAAAATGATGCTAGGGGTTTGTCCTTAATTAAAAAACATTTTGACATCCATATGGCTCCATTTGAATGGAAAATCAAGGCTCAATCAATCGAGTTCAAGATTGACAAAGGATTTTGGCCTAATAGGCCTACTTGCTCAATTATCCCTACACAAAGGGTTTTTCTAAATTCTTTCTTAAAACTTACAAAGGACCTCAAAACCAAATTTCACATTCAGATACCCTTTATCAATACCTATAATATTTTGTAACTCTTCGCTACCTAGGGTGTCCATACAGTAGAATCCTGAAATGTAGGACAAATAGGGCTAATTGGACTAGAATTCTGCAACCCACTAATTTCTACCTAGAAATATATCTAGATGGATTGACCAAGACCTAATCTCTCTGCTAGGGAACTATATGACCATAAACCTTTTGAAACTATGTTTTTTTTGAATCTCTCATTCACTCCCCTACATTTTCACTCAAATCTCTCACTGCCATGCACCTTGTTGGGCTCTCTAATCTCGCCTAGGGCATGATCTTAAAAATAGAGAACTGACACTTATGACCTCCTACTTGCATATTTAGAATTTAAAAAGGCTCCCCTTCCATATTCATCCAGTCTCTAAATATTTCTATGCTTGGATTCTATGGGGGAGCCATTCTACCTAAAATCACTTTGTCTACTCTAGCAACTACTCAAATCACAAAACAATTTACAAAGCCTAACTAATCAACTTAAAAATACTTTTCCACTGAATAAAAATTTCTTAAAACTAACTCTACAAAATGGAGCCAAGACTAGAAGAAGATATTCAATCCATTCACCAATGCATATACATCAAAAGAGTCGAGTGTGCACAAAACTCAAAAAATAGTGTTCTTCTTGCTATTAAAAAACTTGCATCTCATCACTCCTCTCTCGGGAAATGAGCCTCAAGGTATATAAATATTACTTCTCCACTTTTTTATGCCACTATCATTCATATCCCTCCTCAACTTTGAAGGGAATCAAAATTTGTCAATGTTGCATGCAACATTTGCAAAATTGCAAATGTTGTCATGACAATATTATGGCATCTTTTACATTAATGCTCCAAACTAACTTTTATAGCCTCTATCTCATTAAAAACAATTAATAAACTTCATTTAATCCTTTTTAGGCAATTTTCTTATCTCGCCTAAGTCTAGAACTCGTTTAGACCCAATTTCCCACTTTTTAGGCTAAAATAGCACTAACTCCTAGAAAACAAAAAACAACTAGGTTAGATTGAGCCTAGTCTAATCTACCTAGTAATATAG
>MU225916.1:2498529-2509029 GCA_018584345.1 Thuja plicata
ATATAGATATATATATATATATTTACACTAATCTTGCATCAATTTTATTATATAAGGCATTAGGAATTTTTCTTTGTAGTAGGATTAAAACTTGATTTACCTTATTCATTCTTGCAATTACAATATCCTTAACTTTTCACTGATCTCCCTTATCAAGTGATAATACTTTTTAACTCCAACATGTATCCCATATTTACTAATATTTTGAATGATTGCATTGATAGAAGCTACCTTTCCAGATTTAGACTTAACATTTTTAGTAGTGGGAGAACCTACCACCTTGGATTTATTTCCTTTTTCCTTGGATTTATTATGCTCTTTCTCATATTTTTTCCTTTCACTCTCTTCATCATAAACTTTCTTAAGCCTTTTTAGATTTCTTGTCTTGTGTTTTAATATGAGGAGGAGGTTTCTCCTTCTTGAATCTTGTGGAACTTCTTGTTTTCCAACCAATTAGGGTACAACTTAAACATCATCACCATCTTTTGCTACACCAGATGTATTATCTTTCTCTATAGCATGTTTGGCTCTTTCTTTCTCAATTTTCTCTTTTGTGAAACCTTTCTCAATCATGAAATGCTCAACTTCCTTTCTCTCCTTTCTTTTAATAATAGGTTTCATCAAATCATTGTGCACTTGAAGATACTTCTCTTGATATGTCCCAAACCTTGGAGTCATGGTTTCTATTGGTTGATCCAACAAATTCTTTGCATAAAAATCCACAATGTCTCTGTCCACTTCATAACCCATACGCATCATCCATGAGGTCCTTGGCTCAACTGCTTCCACAAAACAAGTGTCTTTATCATCCATGAAGAAAATAGTATCCTTATACCCTTCAACAATTTCAAATGGTATCCTTTCCTTTTCATGCATCTTATTTTGAAATTATTTAAAGTAACCCCTTACCTTTCCAATGAAATCATTTCCTAAGACTCTGATACTATTATTAATTTTAATGAAAGATGGAGTATCCATTGACCATGTATTTTTACCGATACGAGGGAACATGTTTTGGAAATAGAAAAAAAAATACATGATCACCTGACCATACTTGAACTTTTTTTTCTTGTCCTTTTTTTATTTTTTCCATATTCATCAATAATTTCTCTCTCCTAACTTCAGCCAAATCATAGTCCTCATTTTCCTTGATCATCATATGGGTTGTATGAATAGCACCACCGGGTATACTATTCATCAAACTAGAGTGATACACCTTGTTTCCAATAACCATAGATACATACTTTACTTATTCATTTATAATATCATTCACAGTCATCGCATGACCATCCAACTCATATTTTTTTAATCTGATCACTTCCTCTTTAGGAATGGTGCGAAGAATAAGCACATCACCGTTTACGTATAGACCAATTACAACATGGATTGCTTCCTTTTTATTTTATGTTGTCAATCTAGCCACATGAACTGGTCATGAATTCTACTTAGAACATATCTGTCCTGATCATCTTCAAATTCATAGGGGTAATTAACCACGTGATGAAAACCTTTATTGATGATGTGTTTATGCTCATCCTTCAACACTAAGTTATCATCACATAACTTATTATATTTTTCATATATTTCCATTGATCCTAGATCTTCCAACTTGCAATGAATAAACTATCTAACATCATCTATATTCATAACACCATAGGGAACACTAATTACAGTGCCTGCTAGGTCATTTTCCATCAACTTGAATGTATGTTTCTTAAATTATGGTCATTGACTTTCTATAACATCGATAAAATTAGGTTAGCCATCTCAAATTGTCAACCACAAATGTAGATATCATATAAATACTTCAATTAGTTTACAACTAGGGTTCTTGCTAAAGAACACGACAACAACTGATTGATTTTCTCTTCCGGATCAACACAAATATTCTCTCCTTATCACTTGGATCTCTGTAAATGGCTCAAACAATGCTACTTTCATTCCCCAACAACTTTCAAAATGTGCAATGTGAAAATGAAATCTAAAATACTCTTTTTATCTATCTTCAAACATGTATATTAAATGCACTTACTAATAGAACTTACCTTTTCACCGATTGACCCAAAAACTCAATACCGATGATCAAAACACCGTGTGATTTATCAAATATTTATAAAACACTCCAAAAGACCTTATTTTATCTTAAAATGATGATATATCTTACCATATACCTATAGGGGGTCTTAAGATTGATTGAACAATACTTTGTCCCCTTAAGCCACATGAAGGTTTAGTTTGATGATGAATTCTCCACACCCAATGGAGATGTGGATCCCACTGATGTCTTACTATCTTCCTTATTCTTCCAATTCTTGTTAATATATTTCCTAATCTCTTCTACATTCACAATATTCTTTTCTTTATGATTTATTGATTGATTTACAGATTGATTCCTTAACCTGGAGTTCCTTGCTAGATGTCCAATCTTGTGAAAATGAAAACATGCCATACCTATTGATCTCCATGGTCCAACATTACCTCTTGTAGACCTCATTCTAAAATTCATAGACATGTTTCCATAGTTACCAAAGGTTGAAAATGTGACATTTATTTGCCTCTTGCTTTAGTAAGATCTTTCCCTTGTCATTGGTGACCTTTGATTTTTCACTCTTGACATATACTGATCAGCTTTGTGACTAGATTTGTGGGAGGAGTAAGAGTAACCATAAAAGATACTAGATCTACTAATGGATCTAGATCTACAATCATGAGTAGTAATTCCATTTTTATTCCAGTTGTCGCAATATCCATGAAAAGTGATAGCTCTATTTGAAGACCTACTTCTACATACATTTGTAGTAGGCACCACATTGTGACATTTGAAACATAGAGGTTTGTAAGATTTATTACAAAAATTTATTTGTGTTACCTTCAGTGGAGACTTTTCTTCTTTCTTGATCTCCTTTGTTCCATAAGATTTTCCAACTTCAAAGGTAGTATGACTAGCATATCCAAGGTATGTGGCCTCTTTGCTCCTTCGTTGATTCCTTAGTTGTTCGTCAAGTTTTGTAGTACTCTCATTGAATTTCTTTAGCTTATAATTATCAGTCTTCAACTCTCCTTTTAATTTCTCATTCTCATTTCTTATATTCTCATTCTCCCTTCAGGATTTTTCATTTTCTTCATTTGTATCATGCATATGTTCATGAAATGTGCTTACTTCTTGTCTTGAATTGAAAATTTCATCCTCTACAACTTTTATTGCTTTATACTTGACCTTTAGGGCATATTTTGCGATTTTCCTTGTATCCTCTACATATCTCCTTTCTTTTGACTCTTCACACATTCTGATTTATTGAGCTTCAATATCTCTCTTAAGGTCTTTCTTGTCTTTTGGTCAATTGTTCATTTTCTATAGCCATGGCTTCTAGGGCTACATCATATTCCTCAGATCTACTTTGTTCAGACAATTGCTCAATGTAGTCTTGAATCTCCCTTAATTGTTCAACAAGATCTTATCTTTTAGCTCTTGACTAATTTTCTTGTTTCTCTAATTCGTCAATGAATATTTCAGCTTCTTTGAGTTGCATCTTGTGCTTTAACAAGCCGTCCATATTTTCCTTACGGATCTTTCCCAAGCCAATAGGATTCTTCAAGGTAACTAGACTCTCATACCAATTGTTAGTCTTTAAAGGCACTGAGAGGTGGGGGATTAAATTAGTGCAACCACAAATCTGAAACACTTTTCTAATAGCCTCCATAATAACCAACATGCAAACTAAAATAATACATAGAATCTTAGAAAATAAAACATGCACACAAAGTAACTCAAGAAATAAGCTTTTTCCTCTGGAAACACATGTTAGAAGGAGAAAACCATGTGTCGGAATGATACCCACAAATTTCACTAGCATGTGAGTGAAATATTCCTTGTTAGGAGCAATTAAAAACACCCCGTTAAGAGTATCTTTAGCCTAGTTAGGAGCTAATACAAGTCATGCTAAGAACTACCCTGTTAAGAGGTTTCAAACTCCTTCTAAGAGTCACTTTGTTAGAGGAATTATACATCATATCCTATTCAAGATCCTTCTCACCCTATGAGGAGTGAGCTTGTTAAAGGATTTGACCTGCAAACCTGTTAGGGCTTACCTTGAGATAGACCCAAGAATCAATTATTTGATTATGACACTTCATTTCTAATGGATCCGCTTCAATTTTGATCACAACATTGCCTTAAACATAAAATCTTCTTTCTTCAGCTTCACAAAATCATAATCACCTATCACATCACCACAACTTGGCCTAAAACTTGATTTCATCCTTCTTTTATAACAAATTTTTAAAGTCGGCCTTTGCCAAAAAACATTTTTACCTATCGACATAAAAATCAAGTCAGATCATGCCAAAATGCATTGGTCAACTCAATAAATTCAACACAATATTAAATAAGTCATAAATAAAAAATTTACTAACACTAAATTGACCATTTAGTTGATCTCACCAAACTCACTCTATGTGACTCCTGCCCTTCCTGCCAATGTCACTTCAATCCTCAATAACTTTCTCAATTCTTCAATATAATTGATGTGTTTCTAGATATAGGTAAAAATGCCTTTGTAGATGTTAAATGAATGACCACACATTTTAACTCAATCTCCAACTCCAAATCTGGTCTTCTGTACCTTGCATACTATTTTCTTCCTGGTTGACTTAACACTTAATCAATTCTACAATTTGATCCTTTAATAGCACCATTGGTAAAATAGATCACATGCCTCCAATAGATCACGTTGCCAACAATGCCAACACCACAATATAATCACATGATAAAAACTCAAATCATCTTCACTAGATGCCAACACAAACACTTATCAAATACAAATTGTATCTCCTTTGCACGTGTAGGTGATATATTTTGAAGGCACAAATCTAGAGTCCAACATAGAAAACACATACCTATATGACCCATTTTGCAGATCTATAAAATAAGGTTCAATTGTGATGTGATGCATTATCAATTGACACTTTTCTAACAAAATTTTGGGCAAGATTCTCCATGACATCTGGAACCGAAAAACAAAAAAAAAAATTTATTTTGATTTAATATTTCAAGTCAAGAGCACCTTGGAGCATCATTGAGCGGCATTTTTGAGGCCAAATTCTAGACATGGGTACTTCTTATTCTCCTCTTGACAAATTGATATCATACATATGCATGTCTGATATGAGTCATTCTCCTTATTGGTACTAGATTTTCACCTTTTGATGTGAAGGATTTATGTTTCCTATTTGTGTCGAACATTATACTTTGAAGCACCTATTCTTGTTTTGTATTAAATTTGAGGCTTCTTAGATTTGGATCCATATTTTTAGGCCTTTTAGTCCTAAAACATCCTTATGATAAATGATCCTTTTTTAGAATAATTTAAAATCCTAACCAAGCTTACTCAATTTTGGCATTCTTTCAAGGTTAAAAAAAAGCATTTGGAAGGGTAGGAATTCTACTATTTTTTATTAGCTATTCTATTAGTATTTGTTTCTCATTTTATAATAAAACTATAATTTTTTATAATATGCTTATGCAAATTTTGGTGAAAAATAATAAAATTCAAGTTTAAGTAGCACACTTGTAGGTGTTTCTTGGTCATTGCGATAATTCCCCTTTTATGATTGTGAGGATTCTCAAATCCATCCCTTAGTAGGGGTCAAGCTCCCCATTGTGAGAATGGTTAACATAGCCAAATTTCTTCTAGAGAATAAGAAGCTCATTCACATGCTTCTCAACTCCTTAAATGAATAGTTAGGAATAGGTCTATCTTTATAGGTGGTATCAACTTCCCTACTCTTATTTTGATTCTCCACCAAACCATGAAAATGAGCTTGTTGGATAGCCATATTTTAGAAACTTTCCTCAAATTGCTCTGATTATTTCACCTACTCATGATAATTATAGGATGAAGAAAAAGAACATGTGTGATTTCTAGTTTGGAGCCTTTGCTAGATTACCCAAACCTTGTTAATATATGATCAAAATAGGATGAGAGGAACATCCATGTAGCTCATATTGGTATGGCTTTTGTTGCTTACTAACTTGGTATTCATTTTTCACTCCAAGCTTAACCCCATTTGGACTTCAAAGTGTTCTTTATCCCACCCACTTTCTTTAGTGACCATTTCTAATGTATGCATTTTATTAATAATATACACAATTACTCTAAAAGTAAATTATTAGAACATTTGAAGGGATTGTGTGTGTTGCACCTTATAGATTTATTAAGAAAAAAAAATAACTTTTTAATAATGAGATATTGTTCTCAAAAGCCCTTTAAAAAGGAAAAATGAAGGATTGTAGCTTAATAGGTTGAGCACAATTGGCAAAACTAATACTATGTTCTTTGAGTATACCATCTATACGGTTCAAACCATCAAAGATACAATACAAGCGATGAGGTTGTGATTGTGTCTAAGAGAATAAATATCACTCAATCCTTGGCTCTTAGCCAAAAAGATGTCAATATAGCCCTCTACTCTTGTACCACATAGAATAGCAAACTCATAAATAATATAAAATCTTTCATTTAAAAAAATAAAAACCCTTTAACAAGAACAATGCTTTAACAAAAAAAAAAAAATTGTTATTCATTCCCTCCCCCAACCCTTGTTTTGATTTCGAGTTCCGGCATTGCTCAACCATGATATGATTCATGAGAATCTATATAAAAGTGTAGGCCGCCATTAACAAGCCTTGCCGTGTTTCCAGAGTTTGGCACATATGTAAATTTTCTTATATCCATTTTATATCATTACTTCGTTTTGCTTTTTTTTCATTTTATATCATTGCTTCTTCTACGTTCTATCCCTATGAATGGGAACAACTTGAAAGGATAAATAAACAATTAAAAAGAGTTTAGAAAAGTCATTTGTGAAACCCATGAAAAGACCAGCTATCTAATCGATTTCAATTGTTTAACGCCATATGCCCCCCATGGAATTTTTTTTTTTCTTAGACCAACAGTAAGGCATCCCCTTTAAACACGTAGGCATAGGATAATTATTAAATATTTTCTCTCAGTCGGCCAATTCGGCCAAGCGCGAATGGGGTGGTAGATTGGCCTCTAAGTTTGCATCAATATAAAGTTCTACCCCTAAACAACATTCCGAATAAAATAGTGAGTGCCCATAATCTCAAGTTTAATTTTGTTCCCTTGTATTGCAAAAACTATATAGCCCGTTAAGATCTGTACTGCTTGCAGGTAAGCATTGAACTGAAGTGAATAGATTGTGAAGCATATAAAAGTTATGAGAAATATTACAACTCCTCATAGTTCAAGCCCCCCATCAGAATGGCATTCACCAGTTCCATTTCTATTTGGAGCAGTGGTATCCATTCTTACTCTCATAGCTTTTGCATTGGTAGTTCTAGCGTGCTCAAGCTGGAGGAACTCCAACGCTACTTCAACTTTTGAGGAGAAGAATGAGATGAGGAGAAATGGGAAAGATTATTCAGAGGATGATAATGGAGATAAAGTGGCTGTGATTATGGCAGGTGAACACATGCCATCATACATTGCTAAGCCCACCTCAGTTGCTGCTAGAACATAAGAAAGGGAAATCCGTACACATCACAGAGCTAGAATGGAACTTCTCTCACTCCGCTACATGTTTCAGAAGATCATACTAGAAAGAAAATGTGGCCAGCTTTTCTTTGTACTTTAATTATCATAAACTTAAATTTATGGTTTTTGCATCATATTATAATGATTTGGCCAGCTTTTGTTTGTACTTTAATTATCATAAATTTAAGTTTATGGTTTTTGCATCATATTATCATGATTTCTTGCACCGGCTTGTATTTCAGAGTTTGGGTAGAATTTTCAATATTGGCTGTGAGTTAGATGTTTTCATAAAGAAGCAGCCTAATGAGTCACATGGACTACTCTGCTTATGTTGGACATTAACTAGCCCAAAAAATTTACTGAACTTATGCTTGATGAAAAGGATGTATCATCTATATTGGTTTTATTTCTAATTCAATGCATATAATGTCACACAAAACTTGGATTGTCTTTCTATATTATCAAAGAATCCATGTAAGATGCGAATAAGCTATATATTCAAATCAAAGATATTTTACAAAAGTTAATTAGAATTATTAACAATGTATAAAGCTGTTATCAAATTAATTAATTGTATGTACATGTATAGCACATATTCCACATTTTTGTTTTCCTGCATCAACCTCTCACGGCTGTTTTTCAACTTTGGGGAACATGGTTAAGAGAGGGGAATCATTTGGGCTCCTTATGGGGCTACACATGGACTAATATTCATCATCCATTTATAGCAGATGAATCTCTCCAATCTCACGAATCTGAATTTCTATATGTATATGTGTATGTACATGTGGGGCAGTGTACATGTATATCTGAGGTGTGTACATGTATATCTGCATATGTATAATATGATTACAAAAATATTATTTGTATATACCAAAAAAATGTTATTAAGTATAACAATATAGTAGAAAATACTTTCATATGGTTGTATATATCTCATTTAGAGAGTAAAAGGAAAAATGGTATACAGAAGATTATTGAGCTTCTACCAAAAAAATATTTTGTATATGAGAGAAATAATTGTTTTTAGCTATAAAGGCTAAAGAACTCATTTGACCCATAATACTATCTCAAATATGCATGATATCTCACTACAATTCATTACAATGTAACTAATGATTGATGATTCAAACTATTACTATTTTCATTGAATTTTTTAAAGGGCGTGTAGATTATAGTAACATATATGTTGAGAGTAGTGACTTTAATTAATGAAAAAAGTAATAAGAAAATTTTCAATTGAGTAACATATTATCTATGTGTGCATAGCACAATCAATCGAGTTTAAAACTTCCTTATTCTAGTTGTATTTAACTTCCTTATTCTAGTTGTATTTTTTGACTAATGGATATGATTTTTTGTCAATTGTTGAAATATTTTAGGGCTAAGTTCCCTATTCCTATTAAGTATCAATATCTACTATTAAACTTAGGTCACATTGGAAGTCCAACCCTTGGACAAATTTTTAATGGCTAGGTTCTGGTGGGTGGTGTGGCCACCACTACCTACACTCAACCTTTGCCCAGTTGAGACAAGCTACCAATACTTTATGGGTTTCTCAGCCTAGACTACTTAGCCCAAATGCTGCTACATTCACTGCCATTTCCCTCCAATGACCAATTTACAATAGAAGTTCATTCATTCATGTGCATAAAGGAGATATTTTTCCTCTAAGATCACTAACTTCTTCATGTTCTTATCGGTGTCAATTATTTTTTATCAAGAACTTGATGCAAATGAGGTGTTTTTTCAAGATTCTATCTTAGGTATCAAATATTTTATTTTCAAGAAAAAAAAATTATTTTTTTTCTTTTGATAATCTTTTTTTTGTACACATAATCAAAATTTGAAAATTACAATCTTAGATTGATAACTCTTCAGTTGTAAGACTTTATGTTATGTTTTGTATCATTTTAGGGCTATTTGTTCAAATTTATTGACTTCAAGGCAATGAAATCTCAAATTATAACTCTTTAATTTTATAGAACAATATTTAATTTAAAACTAACATCTAAATCTTAGGAAAAGATTCAATCTTTAATGTTTCATTGAGTGTATATGCTTCTATGTTCTATCCATGCGCTCTCTTCTTTTCTCCATTATTTTTATCAATATAATTAAAAGTGATTTTCTAAATTGTGTTAATCGAGGATAGCTTTTGTAAGCTATTCTCTTGCACTTCAAGTTTTTCTAAGAATAAAAATGACTATTCTTTTTTTATTTTTTTATTTTCTACAAAACTATGTTATATTGCTCTATATAAATTTTGTTCAAGAGTTATCATTTTTAAATAAATAAAATTATCTAAATAAGCTTCTAGTGAATGATATAAAGGGATACCTTTCAATACATGAAATGTCATTCACTAGGAATAATTTTCAATCTTATATTTATTGGAGAACAATCAATAAGCCTCAACTTCAGTCCCTTAGGGCCCGTTTGTTTCATGGAATTTGTGCATGCTGGAATTGTCAATTCTGGAATTGAATCCATTCTAGAATTCTGCCATTATCAAAATGAATTCTAGAATATTGGCTTGTCCTGTTTGGTTCACCTGGAAGATGACTGAGAAGATGCAGATTCTGCGTTTGGTTCAACAAAACTGGAATTGGAATTGGAATTTTCTTTTTGCACACATACATATATAAACACATACGTGTGTGTGTATATACACACATGTGCTATATATACACACATGTGTGTATATATAAATACATGTATATACACACACATATATATATACATATACACATGTGTATGTATACACACATGTATATATACACATACATGTGTGTATATACACACACAGGTGTGTGTGTATACAGACATGTGCACACACACACACACACACATATATATATATATACATATATATATGTATATATGTATATATATGTATATATGTATATATATATATGTATATATATATATATATACATATATA
>MU225916.1:2510060-2520188 GCA_018584345.1 Thuja plicata
CTCTAGTTATATTCATTCCTACAAGATGATTGCCTTGAAATACTTATATCAAATTACTACTTGTCGGAATGCTTTGTAAAACCTTCTACTATATATTTACTGATAAGCAATCTTTCTATTTAATGAAACATAGTAAATAACTAGTGTATATTGATCAATCCATATTTACTTATGTGAAATGAAAAACACTAAAGTAATGACTCATAGACATATCAACACATGAATTTTTAACGTGGAAACCCTGTTAAGGAATAACCCACTGGGACCGGTACCCCAAATTTTCACTCTTCTAAAGTGAGCTCAGTTAAGAGCCAACCATGTTAAAGGTTATAAACACACTGTTAGGTGTGACCTTGTTAGAGGATTTAAATGAATATTTTATCACTTAGTATCTGGCATCTAATGCTGCCATCCTTGATCAAACACTCACTTGGCCTGTCAATAGGTATCGGGCATATCCAATGCTAGTTTGTATGATCAAACTTTTTGATACTCCTTCGAATGTATCTCAATTAGAAAAGACTTTTAAGTCCTGCTTGGTTAAGAGACTTGATGCTTCAATGGTTAAACTAAAATAGTAAATTGATCTATTCACATATACAACTAGAATTGCAGATTTTCAGATCTATTGTAAGTGCATTACCTTTCTTATCAATATTATCAATTCAATACCTTTGCTCCACACTATTCTTCTCTGTGATGATGTATCACTGTTCATCGGTGTCTGCAAAATTTAGCTCTTTCCTCAGCTTGATTGATCAAGTATGAATGAAGACTTTGTTCTCCTTAAGAATCTCTTCAGCATCTATTCTCTTGTCACTCCCCTTTTTTCATAATGAATAAGCTTGTGTCTTATATAGACATGATTTCACCATTTCTTGGCTTTCTTAATCTTGGTGTGATCCAAAATTCTTTCCAATTTGATTTAAAGAAAAAATATTGATTTATCTCGTAGAGATCTTCTCACCAACTCAACTAAGTAGCTTGAAATTCTTTACTTATCTATGGCTTTATCTTGTCGATTAAAACAATGATAAGTACTAGTTAAGTCTATATTTATCTCTTGACAGCTAAGCATTTGGTCATTTCTGAACTCTTTGTTCTATCGGTCAATACTTCAGTTAGTTGTTGATGACAACTAACTGTTCCTTTGGTGTGACTTTAGTTGTCTTCGGGATCTTCATTCGTTGGGCAACACTGTAATTTTGTTTGTTGGGTTACACTATTCTTTTTCTTGTCGGGCAACACTATGACTTTTCTCATCGGTAATGTTGTGATTTTGCTCATTGGATAACACTATGACTTTTCTCTAGTTGGTTTACTCTGTCCGTTAGTGTGCACTCCGTTGGTGTATACAGTAACTTTGTGAATACTTAACTTTTATACATTATTGATAGCATAGCCTTTGATTCATTGGTTCTCTGAAATCTTTAGCAGTATGTCCATGACCATATAGATTATATCAATTTGACATCAATGACAATACAATACATTAACTGATTTAATGTCTTGCATTAACTTTCTATGTCTTGGTGATCATGAACTTAACATCTTCAAAACTTCAATCAGTTATAGTTCATCAATCTCTCCCTTTGGCATTGATGGAAACATACTACATTATCACACTATATTATCACTAATACAATATGAAATCTAATTTACTATAACTGATACAAATATCTGGTCCTCGATAATCTTATGTGAGCTTAGATTTGATTCTTGCAGCTCTCTCTGTCTTCAATCCCTTCACTGGATAGATGTAGAATCTTTCTTCTTCTGATGTGATGTGGTCTCTTCTTGTGTCAAACTCTCTCCCTTTGACTGTTCTCTTTTCTTTTTGATGTCTCTTTTCTCTCTTGTCAGCAATCTTTACCTTTGTATGTACTCTCCCTTTCTGGTTACAGCTCTCCCTTTGGATAATGTGATGGATATAATCTCTCTCTAATGTGATAATGGATATAATCTCTCCCTTTGACAATAATGCCAAACAAATATTTGACAGTAATGCCAAACAATCCTTTCTATCCATAATATACTCCTTGAATTTTCCAATCGATTAGCAATATAAAAACTCTAGTTCTCAGAGTAGCTAAATACCTTACTGTGTATAGATGTATGTTTTGAAGTCCATCTCTTTTCTTGCATCAACATGAATGATAGTCTGATAATATGTAGGCTGATGTAGCCTTCTAGTCATCTTACTGACTAGTAGACAAGGGTCTCACCCCTAGTCTCTTTCTCAAATACTCAAATGCATCCTTGGGTAGTGTCTTGGTGAAGATATCAGCTAATTTTTCCTTTGATTGCACATACTCAAGTATCACCTCCTTTGCTTGAACTTGTTCTCTCAAATAATGATACTTGATAGAAATATGCTTTGTTTTAGCATGCATGACTGGATTCTTGGAAATGTTAATTGCACTGGTATTATCACAATAGATAATTATTGGTTCCAGAATTTTTATATGCATTCCTTCTAGTAATTGTTTGATCCATGCAATATTTGAGCAGTTTGCAGCAGCAGCAACATACTCTTCTTCTGCAGTAGATTGAGAGATGCATCCTTGCTTCTTGCTGATCCATGTGACAAGTCTATCACCCATAAAGAATGCTCCTCTAGTTTTTCTCTTTCAGTCATCAGTGTTTCCAACCCAATCAGCTTCGATAAATACCTTAAGTTCAAATTTGCCTTCTCTTCTATACCACAAGCCATATTCCTTGGTATTCTTTAGTTATCTTAGGATTCTTTTCATAGTAGTCATATGTGATTCCCTGGGATTAGTAGAAATTCTTGCAACTATTCCTACTACATGTGCAATATCTGGTCTAGTATGTACAACATACATGAGTTTTCCAATCATTGATCTATACAAAGTTTGATTTACCTTAGGTGACTTTTCCTCCTTTTTCAACTTACATCTAGTTGCCATCGGTGTTCCTACTGGCTTGGAATCTTCCATTTTGAATATTTTCAGCACTTCCTTGATGTATTTGGATTGTGTGATGAAAATTCCTTCATCTTGTTGCATGATATGTAGACCAAGAAAGAAATTGATCTCTCCAAACATAGACATCTCAAACTCTTTGCTCATTTCATTTGCAAATGATTTGCATAGCATATCATTGCCTCCAAATATGATGTCATTAACAAATATTTCAGCAATCAAAATGTTAGCGTCACTATCTTCCTTTAAATAAAGATTATTGTTTTCACTAGTTCTTACAAATCCAATACTTATGTGAAGTGTTTCATACCAGGCTCTTGGTGCTTGTTTCAATCCATACAAGGCTTTGTGTAGTCTACATACCATGTTCCTCTTGTCTAGATCAACAAACCCTTCTGGTTTCTCAATGTATACCTCTTCCTCAAGTATTCCATTTAGGAATGCAGACTTGACATCCATTTGGTATACCCTAAATCCTTTACATGTAGCATAAGAAAGTAATATTATCACTCCTTCTAGCCTAGAAATGGGTGAAAAGGTTTCTTGATAGTCAATCCCTTCTTCTTGTGCATACCCCTTGCATACTAGTCTTACTTTGTTTCTGGTGACTTCTCCATTCTCATTCAGTTTATTTCTGAATATCCATTTTGTACTGATGGAATTCTTTTCATCTGGTCTCGGTACAAGTGTCCATGTCTTATTTTTCTCAATTTGCTCAATTTCCTCATTCATAGCACTAATACATTCATCATTATCAAGTGCACTATTGGCAGATTTTGGCTCAAAATCACAAATTAGACATATTGTGTTTAGAGACTTACTTTTGGTTCTCATACCAGCCTTTTTGTCTCCAATGATCTGGTTCTATGGATGGTTCCTTCTGACATATCTAGCAAGTACAGGTTCAATTCTTTGTCTATCATCTTGATCATCATTTTGTCCTTCATTATAATCTTCATTGATTGGTACATCATCTTGAGAAATATCCTGATTTTTGGTAGAGTGTCAAGTTCTTCATTGTAAACAAACCTATTGTAGTCCTCTATTTTTATTTTTTTCCTTTTCATTCTTGTCTACAAATTCATCTATCTTTACATTTGTACTTTCAACAATTTTTTTAGAGGCTTTATTGAGACATTTATAAGTCTTTCTCTTGGTGGAATACCCTATAAAGATTCCTTCATCACTTTTGGAATCAAGCTTTCCATTTCTATCATCTTTTAAGATATAACATTGACTACCAAAAATCTTGAAGTAATTTACATTGGGTGTGTAACTATACCATAGCTCATAGGGTGTCTTCTTGGTGTTTTTATTCAATTGTACTCTGTTCAATGTGTAAACAGTAGTACTGATAGCTTCCCTTGAGAATATTTGGGTGATTCCTTTCTCTATCATCAGTGTCCTTGCACAATCAACAATGGATCTATTCCTTCTTTTAGCAATTCCATTTTGTTGTGGTGTTCCCAGTGCAGAGACCTATCTTTTGATTCCATGCCCATTGCAAAAGTTAGTGAATTCATCTGAAATAAATTCCCCTCCTCTATCTGATCTTAAGAATTTCAAGTCCTTACCACTTTGTTTTTCTACCATTGATTTGTACCATTTAAACATCTTGAATGCTTCTGATTTATCTTTTAGAAACATAACTGTCATCATTCTAGAGTAATCATCAACAAATAGAATAAAATGTCTATCACAATAGTAACTCTTTGTCCTCATGGGTCCACATAGATCAGTATGGACTAATTCTAGAATGACATCAGATGTATGGGTTTTTCTTTTGAAACTAGACTTTGTCATCTTACATTTTTGACAATTTTTGCACATGATATTGTCGACCTTAGTCATTGTCGATAAACCTCTTACATTTCTCTTTCTGCTTATCTTCATCATGTTGTCAAAGTTTACATGACAGAGTCTTTTATGCCACAACCATATGTCTTCATTTCTAGCCATTAATCAAGTGGTATCAGTATCATTCAAATAGAATAAGTTACCTTTTGTCTGGTCACCGGTACCAATCAGACTTCCTGATTTATTGAAGATCTTTTCCTTCTTATTTTAAAATGCTACTCTATGTACTAAATTATTTAGTAGAGGAACACTCAATAGATTATAATTCAATCCTTTCACCCAATTAGAGTTTTCACATTTTATCAGGTTATTCAACATTATAGTTCCTTTACCTTCAACTGGACAAGGTGTGTCATTACCCATTCTTACTGAACCACCATTATAGTATTAAAAAGTCTCAAACTTTTGTTTGTCACCGGTCATATGGTGAGTGCAGCCACTATCTATGATCTAGACATCATTTTTACTAACTTTAGATATGAGACCAGTTTCTACATACCTTTCTTCATCTTCATCTGAATCATCTTTTACTGCCATAAACACCATCTCAATGTCTTCATTAGATTTGGTGTCATAATATTCATCTTTGCATTTAGCTAGGTAGATGGCCTTCTTTCCTTTGTCCTTGTAGTCTCGGGTATCTCTTTTTTCTGATTGTCATTTTCTTCTGTAATCTCGGTTATCACCTCTGTCAAACTTATTTTCAAATGACCTGTCATTACTTCTGTCATCTTTTTTCCTATTAGGACATCTTGCAGCAAAGTGTCCAATCTCTCTACAATTAAAAAAAACAAGTGGTAATTTATCTTTGTAATTACCTTTGCCTCTCTACATTCTTCTAGCCACAAGTGCTTCAATTTCATCAAGATCTTCTTATTCACTTTCACCATTACTATCTTTTCTCATAGTGTGTTTATGACTTGATTTACTTATTCTCAGAAGATTTGAATGCATACTCTATGTTTGGTGAGACACTATTATCAAAGTTATTCATCTCAAATGAAATCAGTCTTCTAATCAAACTATCTAGAGTAACATTATTATTTGCTACTGTTCTCATTTTTTGTATGGAAAATACTCTAATAGCATAAGTAGGCAGTAAGGTTCTTAGAATTTTACTTACCACTGTCTCTTCTTCTAGTACACCTCCAACTCCTCAAATATAATTGACTACCTCTTTGATTCTTATGTTGTACTATGTGGTGTTTTCACCTTCTTGTTAGAATAGTCCCAAAGGATAACTGAGAGTGGGGGGTGAATCAGTTATCAATAACTTTAATTCTTTTTTTATTTAACTTCAGAATACAACAAAGTAAATGCTTAATCAGATAGCACAATACACAACACACAATTTGATTACAGGGAAACCAAATGGTAAAAACCCCAGTGGGAATTAGCACCCACAATGAACTATACTTGTTTATAGTAATCCATGTTACAAGATATTTCAACCCTGTTAGGAGTTGTACTTTACAATGCAATAAGTATAGTGACCTGGTTAAGGGTCGAACCCTATTAGGATTCTTTTAAAAATAACCCTATTAGGGGTGGTGGACTCACTGTCCAAAAGCTCACGGCTTGATGGTGAAGGCTACAACCTTCCATATAACAGATATGCACTATATGATGATGAAATATAGAGTAGACCTACTATCTTGATCAATTTCATTGTATTACAATCTTTCACTTCTTCTTCATATAGACTCTTGATGAATGAACCACATCTGATATTCTTCTCTGAACATCTTCTCTCTTTTCATATCATTCACAATTGGCATATCACAATTGACTTGCTATAAGTATCTTTCTCAAAGTATGAGATCATGGGACCTATAAGACAACTCTTCATAACATCCTTGTCGGCTCTACTAAGCACACAAGCATAATTACAACCGTGCAAGTATAAACTGAATAGACGCGGTGCTTCACTAATTCGGCCTCACCAAATTAACTCTAACTTTGCAATATTATTGAAACACCTTTGGTGCCTTTAGGTGAATATCATCAACTCATAACTAATCATGAATATACACATATATATCTTGAAGATAGGCACAACTCAAGAAACATGTTACATACGTCGGCTCTGAACAGATGCTCTTCTAGAATTGTAACTGCCAATAACAGAATTACACAACTTGACTAAAACATCATATCTAGATCTACATGTATGAACATAACATAATAAACATGTCAACAACATGTATCTAACCACATAATTCTTCATGTCATCATTCTGATAAGTACATATAGAATTACTACTGTGTATTATATGTTGTCATCAATGACAAATATACAATCAATCAACTTCTCAGAATGAAATCTCCAACAATCTCCCCCTTTGACATTGATGGAAACATATGATATCAAAAACATCCTTTGTTCATGGTGACCTCTTTCTTTTAAAATCTTCTCAAGATCCTCATCAAATATTTCTCTAAACTACTGCAGTACCTATGACTGTGTTTTTGTTCCATGTATATACTCCCCCAGAGTATATGCTCCCCCTTAGTACATACTCCCCCTTACTATATACTCCCCCTTTGACATCAATGGAAAAGGGTTCCATAAACCATTAGGCACATGTACTACTCTAGAAGTCGAGTATTCAACCATTCATCAGTCACTTAATGACTAATGTCGATGTTTCTTCTAAGCAGACGCAGGAGAGGGAATTACTCTCAACTTCTCCCCGAGATACTCAAAAGTATCCTTTGGTAAGGGCTTTCTAAAAATATCTTCCAATTGTTCTTTGGTGCTCACATAGTCCAATGTCACTTCTTTGTCTGCAACCTTTTCTCTTAAAAAATGGTACTTGATCTCTATGTGTTTTGTCTTTGCGTGCATCACAGGGTTTTTAGACATGTTGATAGTGCTAGTATTATAATAGTGAATAACAATAGGATAATCAACCTAAATTCCAAAGTCTTTAACCATCTGCTTGATCCAAACCATGGTTGAATAATTTAGTGTTGCTATAACACATTTAGCTTCTGTCGTTGACTGAGAAATACAATTCTGCTTCTTGCTTATCCAAGAAACCAACCTGTCTCCAAGAAATACTGCTCCTCCTGAAGTGCTCTTCCTGTCATCAATACAACCTGCCCAATCTGCATCTATATACACATGAATTTTTACATTCTCTAATTTTGGATACCATAAACCATATTCTATAGTTCACTTTAGATATCTAAATATCCTCTTTATTGCAATTAAGTGATTCTGCTTGGGTTCAGCTGCAAATCTTCCAACAATGCCAACTGCATCAGATATGTCAGGTCTAGATTGAGTTAGCTAAATGAGTTTACCAATCATAGATTTGTACAATGTCTTATCAACTACTGTGGAATCATCATCCTTCGAAAGCTTTCTTCCTGTTATCATGGGAGTGCATACTGGCTTACAGTCATCCATCTAGTAGGTCTTCAGTATTTCCTTCACATATTTTGACTCATTAATGAATATACCTTTACCTATTTGCTTTACATTTAGTCCCAAAAATTATTTTATAGGACCAATGATACTCATTTCAAATTCATTCTACATTTCTTTTACAAATGTTGTACCGAGCTTGTCATTACCTCCAAAGATAATGTCATCAACAAATATGGAAACTAATAATAATCCATCGGGTGTCTCCCCTATGAATAGGTTATAATCTGCTACTCCTTTCTTGAATCCAATCTCGGTAAGATAACCATCAAGTCTCTCATACCAAGCTCTTGGGGCCTATTTAAGACCATAGAGTGCTTTCTTCAATTTACATACCATGTCTGGTTCATCTGAATGATTACATCCTTCAGGCTATTCTATGTAGACTTCCTCATTCATGTCACCATTCAGAAAAGCTGATTTTACATCCATTTGATAAAGTTTAAAGTCTTTGAATGTTGCATATGCCAAAAACAATTTAATGGCTTCCAGTTTGCTCACAGGGGAAAATGTATCATTGTAGTCTATTCCTTCTCTCTACGCATATCCTTTACATACAAATCTTTCTTTGTTTCTTACTACTGTACCATCTTCATTCATCTTGTTTCTGAATACCCACTTTGTTCCAATCACATTTTTGTCCTTGGGTCTTGGGACCAATTCCCATGTATCATTTTTAATTATCTGAGCTAATTCTTCTTTCATTGCATTCTTCCAATCTGAATCATTACAAGCATCTTCAACACTTAAAGGTTCAATCTGTGAAAGTAAACATACCTCTTCATCCATTGCTAGAATTTTTTCTTTTGATCTAATCAAAACGTTGTTGCTCTGATCTCCAATGATATCATCTTTAGAGTGGTATCTAGATGTGAATTTTGGAACCTTAGGTGTGTCTTCTTCTTCTGTAATCTGTGATTCCTCTCTGCTTGATTCAGGTTCATTGCATGAGACATCAATGCAATCAAACATTTCTTCAATAACAGTATCTTTGCTGCTAGGCCTAGTTCATCTTCAATCATAGGTCATTATTCATAGTATCTTTCTTGAACCATAAACTTCTCATCAATTTTTACATGAGTACTTTCAATTACCTTTTTCAATCTCATATTAAAACATCTATATGCTTTGCTTTTTGTAGAGTAACCAAGAAAAATATCTTCATCACTTCTGGCATTAAACTTACCAACACCATCATCTCTCTTGATGTAGCACTTGCTACCAAAGATTCTGAAATACTTTACTGTAGGTACATTACCAAACCAAAGTTCATAGGGTGTCTTATCTGCACCTGGTCTCAATTGTGTTATGTTGATAGTATACATAGTTGTATTCACTACATCTCTCTAGTAGGTGTGCGCAACTTTCCCTTCAATCATCATAGTGTGCGCTGTATCAAGTATGATCATGTTCCTCCTTTCTGCAATCCCATTCTACTGAGGGGTTCTAGGTGCACTCAACTGTCTTTTAATTCCATGTTCTTCACAATAGTCATAAAACTATTCAGAGGTGAACCCTCCTCCTCTATCCGATCTCAAACATTTCAGTTTTAGTCCAGATTCATTATCAACCTTTGCTTCGAATATTTTAAACTTCCCAAAGGCTTCAGATATCTCCTTTAAGAATGCAACCCACATCATCCTAGAAAAATCATTAAAAAACAAAATGAAGTACCTTTCACCGTAGTATGATCTTGATTTGGTAGGACCACACAAATCTGTATGTACTAGGTCCAATTTGTTTTCACCTAAGTTCTGGTTGCTTCTGAAAGAACTCCTTACATGCTTACCCATAACACATTCCCTACATATTGTGTCAACTGGTCTTGCAATACTTGGTAGGTCTCTGACTGCCTTGACATTACTGATCTTTACTATATTATCAAAATTGATAT
>MU225916.1:2520489-2533443 GCA_018584345.1 Thuja plicata
GTCATATGATGGGAGCATCCACTGTCAATGATCCAATCAGTTCTGATGTCTGCTTTGGAAATTAAGGCTAACTCTTGTTCTTCCTTTTCATCTGCAGTGTCCATTTCCTCAAGCAACCTTTCCATGTATCTAAGGGAAATTAATCCAATTTCATCTTCTCCTAAATATTCATCAGTTACACCTTCTTCAGCATGATAACATTCCTTCTTATATTTGGGTTTGTAATCAGATCTGAACTTCTTGACTTTTGTCAGACACTTAGATGCAAACTGACCAATCTTGTTACATGAAAAACATTTGAATGGAAGCTGCCCTTCATATTTTCCTTTACCTTTCTTTTCTCTTCTAGCAATCATAGCAATGATTTCTTCTAGTTCTTCATCAATTTCTTCTTTCTCATTATGACTGGAGATGTGTAAGGATTTCTTACCATGGACTAAGGCTTTGAAAGTTGTTTCACTTTTAGGTTCAGTCTTCAATCTTGATATCTCAAATGCAAAGATTTTGTTGATCAAAGTCTCTCTCTTGAAGTCTTGTGACAATTGCATGGTTTCCTCTAGAATACTTATCTTGTTTTCATAGTCTGATGTTAAAGTGGTTAGCAACTTGTCCATTATATCTTCTTCTGATATTTATCCACCATTGTTTCTAATTCTAGAGACCGCTTCATTTATCCTCTGATTGTAAGCTCTAATGTTCTCTTCAGGTAACATCTCAAGACTGTTGTATTTCTTTTTCCATGTCTTCTTGAATGCATTCTTTGCTTGATTATCTCCTTCAAACATATCTTCTAAATACTTCTGTATGGTATATGCTCTATCAATTTTCTTGATCTCAAAAAATTCATTGTCGAATAAGGCGTTGATTAGGGCTTCTTTGGAAATTGCATTATTGGTAAATGTATCCTTTTGTCTATTATTAGCATCATCCTTTGCAAGGTCTTTCAGAGATGGAATTACAACTTCTTGTGTATCAATTTCAAAGATCTCAAAGCCAACACATTGCAAATGTGTTATCATTTTTTTTTTCCAATCCAGATAATTTTCTCCATCGAACTTAGGGCTTTCTTTTATGAAGTAAGACATCTGATCTACCTTAAGCTATTAGGCTTCTTCTTCAATGTACTTGGCTCTAATACCAATTGTTAGAATAGTCCCAAAGGATAACTAAGAGGGGGGGTGAATCAGTTATCAATAAATTTAATTCTTTTCATCTTTAACTTCAGAATACATCAAAGTAAATGCTTAATCAGATAACACAGTACACAACACACAATTTGATTACGGGGAAACAAAATGGTAAAAACCCTGGTGGGAATTAGCACCCACAATGAACTATACTTGTTTATAGTAATCCCTATTAGAAGATATTTCAACCCTATTAGGATTTGTACCTTACAATGCAATAAGTATAGTGACCTGGTTAAGGGACGGACCCTGTTAGGAGTCTTTTACAAATAACCCTGTTAGGGGTGGTGTACTCACTATCCAAAAGCTCACTGCTTGATGGTGAAAGCTACAACCTGCTGTACAATAGATATGCACTATATTTGATGATGAACTATATAGTAAACCTACTGTCTTGATCAGTTCCAGTGTATTACAATATTTCACTTCTTCTTCACATAGACTCTTGATGAATGAACCACATCTGATATTATGCTCTGAACATCTTTTGTCTCTGTTCGTATCATTCACACTTGGCATATCACAATTAACCAGCTATAAGTATCTTTCTCAAAGTATGAGATCATGGGACCTATAAGACAACTCTTCATAACATCCTTGTCAGCTCTACTAAGCACGCAAGCATAATTACAACTGCGTAAGTATAAACTGAATAGACGCGACACTTCACTAAGTCGGCCTCACCAAATTAACTCTAACTTTGCAATATTATTGAAAGACATTTGGTGCCTTTAGATGAATATCATTAAATCATAACTAATCATGAATATACATATGCATATCCTGAAGATATGTGCAACTCAAGAAACACGTTACATACATCAGCTCTAAACAGATGCTCTTCCAGAACTATAACTACCAATAACAGAATTACACAACTTGACTAAAACATCATATGTGGATCTAAATGTATGAACATAACATAATAAACATTTCAACAACATGTATCTAACCACACAAGTCTTCATTTCATCATTCTGATAAGTACATATAGAATTACTACTGTGTATTATATGTTGTCATCAATGACAAACATACAATCAATCAACTACTCAGAATCAAATCTCCAACACTTCTTTCATTCTGAGATCATCAAAATTTCCTCTAAGGCTTTCTTCCTTGGCTCTTAGAACATTTTTTATCACCACCATGTACAAGCTTCAATTTATCCCACATCTACTTTACAGTTGTGCATGCTTTGACATCTTCAAATTCAGCATCAAAGAGTGAGGAATCAAGCTCTATTATCATGCAGTTGTGCTCATGCTTCTCTCCCATTTGTTCAACTATGATTTCTCCTATGGAAAACACATATTCAGTAAATCTGAGTATTGAGTAACATCATTTCGAATCCCTGATAAGTAAATTCTTATCCTTCTTTACCATGAAGCAAAGTTTTCTTTGTTCAACTTGGGCACATCTCGTATGTTCATCTTGTGATCTTTTTCTTGAGTTGTTAAACTCCCTTTCTAAGAACACAAGCTCTGATACCAATTGTTAGTAATAAATGAGAGTGGGGGTGAATGACTGGCCTCAAAAATTAATCCTTAAATCAACCCTTAAAAATTATTACCATATTTATAAGCTGCTAGCTATATTTAGTCCTACAAGATGATTGCCTTGAAATACTTATATCAAATTACTACTTGTCAGAATACTTTGTAAAACCTTCTACTGTATGTTTACCAATAAGTTGTCTTTCTATTTACTAAAACACAGTAAATAACTAGTGTATACTGATCAATCTAGATTTACTTATGTGAAATGCAGAATAGTAAAGTAATGACTCATAGACACATTAACACATGGATTTTTAACGTGGAAACCCTGTTAAGGGAAAAATCATTGGGACCGGTACCCCAAATTTTCACTCTTCTGAAGTGAGCTCAGTTAAGAGCCAACCCTATTAAAGGTTACAAACACACTGTTAGGTGTGACCTTGTTAGAGGATTTAAATGAATAGTTTGTCACTTAGTATCTAGAATCTAATGCTATCATCCTTGTTCAAACACTCACTTGGCCTCTCAATAGGTATCGATTATATCCAATGCTACTTTGTATGATCAAAATGTTTGATACTCCTTGGGATGTATCTCAATTAGAAAAGAATTTTAAGTCCTACTCAGTTAAGAGACTTGATGCTTCAGTGGTTAAACTAAAAAAATAAATTGATTTGTTCACATATACAACTAGAATTGCATATTTTCAGATCTATTGTAGGTGCATTACCTTTCTGATAAATGTTATCAATTCAATACCTTTTCTCCACACTGTTCTTCTTTGTGATGTTGTATTACTATTTGTCAGTGTCTGCAGAATTTATCTCTTTCCTCAGCTTGATTGATCAAGTCTGAATGAAGACTTTCTTCTCCTTCAGAATCTCTTCAACATCTATTCTTTTGTCACTCCCCTTTTTTCATAGTGAATAAGCTTGTCTCTTATATAGACATGATTTCACTATTTCTTGGCTTTCTTGATCTTGGCGTGATCCACAATTCTTTCCAATTAGATTTAAAGAAAAAATCTTGATTTATCTCATAGAGATCTTCTTTCCAACTAGACTAAGTATCTTTAAATGTTTTACTTATCTCCAGCTTTATCTTGTCGATTAAAACAATGATATGTACTAGTTAAGTCTATATTTAGCTCTTAACAGCTAATAATTTTGTCATTTCTAAACTCTTTGTTCTATCAGTCAATACTTCAGTTAGTCATCAGTGAAAACTGACTATTCCATCAGTGTGACTTTAGTTGTCTTCGGGATTTCCGTCCATCAGGAAAAATAGTAATTTTGTCCATCGGGTTACACTGTGCTTTTGTTGTCAGGAAATACTATGACTTTTCTCGTCGGTAATGTTGTGCTTTTTTTCATTGGGTAACACTATGACTTTGCTCTGGTTGGTTTACTCTATCCATTAGTGTGCACTTTGTCACTGTATACGTTCACTTTGTGAATACTTAACTTTTATGCATTATTGATAGCATAGCCTTTGATTCATTGGTTCTCTAAAATCTTTAGTAGTATGTCCATGACCATATAGCTTATATCAAGTTGACATCAAATACAATACAATACATTAACTTATTTAATGTCTTGAATTAATTTTTTTTGTCTTGGTGATCATCAACTTAACATCGTCAAACATTCAATCAGTTATAGTTCATCAGTATATATACACACATGTATATATATAGCAATATAATATACATTATTGACACAAAAATGAGATTGCATTTTTCTTCGCAAAATAATACTCTCAATTCCAATTCCACTTTTCAATTCCAATTCCAGGTCTGAAGGGGGAATTGTGGAATGCTCAAAATGACCCAAAATTAGAATTTGCATAACCCTATTCTAACTTTTTATTTTGGAACCAAACAGGGAATTGAACATTTTGGGAATTCAAAAATGCCAATTCCTGGTCAATTCTATGAAACAAATGGGCCCAGAGGTGAGACTATGAATTAAGTGTTCTTTTTTTATCAATATGATTAGATATGATTGAAATGAGAAATGATGCAAAACTAAATTAACAATAATTAGGATAAAGAACAAGATGTACATAACAAGTATCATCTTAGAAGAACAAAGTAGGAAATGGTGTGTAGAGAGAAACATGTATCTTTAATATGATCCTAAACTAGTTAGACTATGGAGATAGGTGAGAGGAGCCTTCAAATATCCAATTATGAGGTTCGGTAGTTTTCTCTCTAAAAAATTCAGCCAAAAAATGTCACATGGGTGTGCTAATTGGATTATTCCATGAGTTTTTGTCTGTTCAAAATTGAGAGCTATATTTCCCAATATTCTCTCCATAACTATATAACCTTCAGTAATTGAATATGTAAATTGCACAGTGAAAATTTTTGTTTTGTAGAGGGCTTGCCTAAGTCAAACCCTAAGTATGAATTAATCTTCACTACATCTATGATATGATGTGAGGGAGCTCACCCATAGTAGGGAAGAGGTTGCAAACCTTAAAGGATACCTTGACTTAAAAATATATATACATTTTCTAAGAACTTCTCTCCTTGAAACCTCATAAAAGGTTAATGTTTCTTTATAGAATTTAATCTATTGATTTATTCATTAAGAAATGCATAACTTGATCACAATTATTGAATTTTAATTCTTTAATTACTGACTTCATCTCTCCGCTAGTCCCTTGAAGATGTCTAATCAAGAGAGCTCAATTAAAATGATAGGAGTGCTCACTTGAAAGAAGGATGTTAAAAATGAAGGGGAGGGAATTGTATTTATACACAACTTGCAAATTTATATTTTAATTTCAAAAAAAAGTCTGACATCAAGGAGAATTTTCTCATTCTACAAATTATTGACCATTGGAGTTTTAATTTTGGGACTAAAAAGGCTATTCTAGTGTGCTAGGCACTATGGTCTTATATTTTTTATCAAAAAGAAAAAAATAAATCTCATTATTGTTTTAGGCATCCAAATTTTTCAATTGAATGGACAAAATGAGTCTAAAAATTCATGGCATGAATGAAAACCACAAAAGTGATCCTAAAGTGAGTGTGAAATTATAGAGGGATACAGTTTATGACACTACATTTAACATCCAATTTAGTGAGAGAGTGACCTTACACTTGTGTATTATTGATAAATAATAGGATAGTATAAAGAAAATTTCACCAAGATGTTTAAGAGATATGATAGCTCAAATACCCTAGGACTTAGGATCTTATTAGTCTAAAATATCAAGATAAAGGAGTAATATGATCATCATAGGTTATGCATACACATGGTGCATGCAAGAAAACACAAGGGTATAACATCCAGGTCTAGTAAAGCTTTCTTATTGGGATCCACAAGACAGGAAGGCATGAATTCTAGGTCTTGTTAGGGATTCTTACTAGTATTCATGTTAGAAAAGGAGAGTCAAGAAGATCTACCAAGGTGTATTATACTAGCTGATTCTTGCAAAAACTAGACATAAAATCTATGTTTGCTAAATAATAAAAAATAAACAACAAAATCAATGTTGTTGCATGCATCAAATACAAATATTTAAAAATATATCTATTATCTGTAACACCCCAAAATTGGCATCTTGCAACCCTAACTAATTTTTTTGCATTTGTCACTCTTCTAGATCATCAAAGTCCTATTGTACTAGGCAATTCTAACTTTTAACTAACTCTACTCGACCTAAGTGTCAAATACAGAAAATGCTAAATCTGCATTAATCATACATTATATTTAATTCCTAAATATCTATTGGCTAAACAAACCCTGTGATTGAATTAATTTAATTATAAAGTCCTAGCACTTTAATTAAATTAAATTCACCCTCTTTAGCTAAGACACATAAAAAGGGAATTAAATGGTATTTAATTATTAAATAAATATCCTCATTTTCAATAATTGAATTTAATTATTCAAATAATTGAGAAAAAGCAATTATGAGGTCATATTCTATTTTATTAATTAAATATTGTCAACAAAACCTTATCTTCAGTTCAGAAGTGGAAACTATTAATTAACTGTGCTTTAAAGAGAAAGAAAACAATTAAAATCAAATAAAATAGTTAAAATCAAAAAGGAAAATAGTTAAAGCAAAGGGAAAAATAATTTATTGGTTTCTTTTAAAGAAAGCTTTCTAAATTGAACTTTCTTTTCTATCTATTTTATTTCAAAAAGGAAAGTTTCTATTCTGAACAACCTCTGAGTCTATAAAAGAACTCTCATTCCTCATTCAAAACCCTTCCTGAATTTCTAGTCATATGCATTGTTAGAATAATGAATTGTTGCTACATTCTTAGTTCATAATTTCATATAAAATAATCTCATTTTGCAATAGATTAATTTCAATTTCTAGAATAATTGCATTGAAATCATGGCATAGTTTTAATCTCATTTCTAGTTTAAATGGATCATTTAGATTAATCTTGCATGTTTTATTTCTAGAATTAATCATTGCATTGCATTCATGGAAGCATAAATCCTTCATTCTAGATTGGTCTATGGTTGTGAGACTCTCATTCTAAGAGCTATTTTGAAACCCTATCTGGATAGAAGGCAATAGGTCAAATCATGCAGATAGGAAAGATGAATAATTTCATATTCATTCTTGTGTGTATCTGATGAATAGGAACTATGTTGAAGTGTATGGTTGATTAACAAAGCCAAATTTACCACATATATTTCTAGTGCCCACCGTGGGGCTCGAGGTAATCTGTTGTGGCCCCATTTCATTACATTTTTTTTTATTTTTCTTCATTCTATCTGTACTTCTGTACATCTCTATTTTAATGTCGTGCAAAATTTTGCAGCGTCTCGTGCAAACTTTCTAGTTCTTCATGGGGCTTTCTGCACTTCTTCCCGTGATCTAGGATGAATCATCGTGTGAAATTCAATACCAGAACTTTTATTTGATATTTATTGTCTCGGTTGTTTAAACATCTGGTATTTTTTGACATCTGTATTTCTCTGATTTTATCTTCTGGAACAGCTTAACAGCGGTTTGCAAGACGCTGAGATAAATAAAAGCAATCATAAACTTCTAACGTGTTTATTACAGGACGTTGAAATGAAGAAAGGCATTACAAACTACTAATGTTTTTATTGCAGGACATTTGTCAAAGACCTTGCGTGTTTTCACAAATTCTCATGTATGTTTTTAGTAGTTAGAACACACTTCGGTTGGTGCTTAAAATGGATCATTGTCTTACGTGATTGAAGTGTTTTCTAGATTGTAATTTCAAGAACTACATGAATGTATCCTCTCCCCTTGCCTTTATGGATCTTGGGTGTAAGATAAATTCATGTTATTCTTCTAGAGTGGCTACCTCCTGAGAGCTTTAGAAGAGCTAGTGAGAGTGGATGCCTAACCGGTAATAGGCTAAAGCCAAGCCCATCTGAACCGGTATACAAAAAATGCTATTGTGATTAATGTCACAATAGACAGGTGTGAATTCATTGTGGAAACTAAAATCTCCTCCAGTACCCTAGTAGTGCGTTAAATTTTTGACATCGTTAAGGTGAAAGCCTTTCTTTGAAAGGATTGGGAGAGCCCCCTTAATTGGGAAAATGACTTGATCACAACCACCTGAATAGATGTCCCTACTAAAAAATATTGTTCTAGTTTCCAAAAACCCTCTATCTATTGGCATAGAAGGTCAGAGACTGACTAAGACACCCCACACTCTTACGGCTCTTAGTAGAGATAACAGCCCTTTGGGAAGCAATTCCTTTGGGGTTCGAAGCTTGGTGTGCCTGAGAAGTGAGTGCACATGTAAGGAGGAGCTTGTGCCTCCAAGCTTCTAAGCTGTCCACAAAGAGTAGGTGTAGCTGAACTTCGTTTCAAGTGGGGATTCAATAGATACTATCCTGGCTATCTTAGGATTGTGATGTTTCTGTTCTGGTACTACAAACATTTTGTTTAATGTGTTTTACATGGGTGTATCATTTGAACAATCAAAACTATCATCAAAACACACAAACTTTCAAACTTGAACATGTCCAACATGATTTGTAACTCAAACTATTTGTCAGAAAATAGCATGATTTTATCTCAGAAAATGCAATCTGGTCTTAACTGTCTGATTCTGTAGACTTTCATTTGTCAAAATTGCATAGTTTTGCATGACATTCTGCAAATCTTTCCATTGTTATCTAAGAGTCTTTGCGCGACATGCTGGCAATCGTTGCATGATATTTTGGAATCTTGTTGTCAATCTATTCACTTTTTTCACCAGTCTGGTATCATTCTTTGAGCATGACTGCAAAGTTTTGTGCGCATCTGTGAGAATATTTGCGCGAGAATGCACTTCTTCGCTCGAGTCTAAAGATTTTTTTCAAAATAGTGAACTAATTCCTATCTATCAAGCATACTTCTATCAATTCTAGTCTTTGATCTCGGTCTTTTTATCTTCCTTCTATCTTCATACAGTCAAAAACTTGGTTTCTTAGGTTGAGGATTACGTGATTCTTGCTTAAACTAGGCTCGTCTCATATATTTTGGTCTATTTCTACTATTTTTTCATGCCTTGTGTCACAATAGTCATCTCTTAGTTTTTCTAGCCTCATCTCCGATGATTTGCACCAAGGATACTTCACCCTTTGGCACTTTCTGTGCATTTACTTTGAGACAGTTTCATGTTTGATCCTAGTTTACATCCCTTGTTCAATCTTTGTCCATGACTGTCACAACTCGAAGTGGAAAAGTATTCCCTTCAATCAATCAAGATGAATTTGTACTTTCCACACCATTGTCAGCTACATCTAACAAGGAATCATCTCGATCTCCTTCCCCGGTACTTTGACCTTACATTGAATAGTCATTTCTAGTGGATTTTAGTCAAGTTTGAAATCCTTTGTTTCAAGAAGATTTAAATTCTGAGAACACTCAACCTTCTCATACTGAATCTTTACACATTGAACCCTTTCATTCTAGCAAGATGACAGATCATAACCAATTGGGTGAGGCTAGCAGAGCTGACCTCTTTAAAGCTTGGGGTAAGTCCCATTCTCAAGACCCCCCTACGATGTGGAAATAGAATAACCCAGGAAGAGATTGCAAATGCTCGTGCCAATAAATATTTCCATAGGATGATGGGAGCTCTCCTAGCTAAGGAGAAAGAGAAATACATTCTCAAACTAGCCAATCAAGGGGCTAAGTTACCCTCCAACTATGATGTAGAAACACTTGTTGAGAAAGAGGAAGAAATTGAAAACTCCCACTTTCAAAAATAAATGCAAAATATGCAAGAGAAACTCTCTCAACTCTTGAAAGAGATAGACAAACCTATTACACAATTCACACTAGAAAGCATCTATCCTTTCCCATTTGACAAGTATCTTTGCATGCCTCCTTTCCCTAAAAGAGTTGAACTTCCTAAATATGATAAATACTTGGGTACATCTGATCCCTAGGATCATTTGAGAGATTTTGGTTCTCTCTCTATGGATTTCATACATGACACAACCTATCTCATGCGTCTTTTCCCATGTAGTTTGGGAGGGTCATCTATGGAGTGGTTCTCTAGACTACCAACTGGCATCAAAAAATTTGATGAAATTGCCAATTTATTTCTACAACACTATTCTCACAACATCCAACATCTAGTTCATATTCGAGATCTTTGCAACTTGAAACAAAATCATGGGGAATCCTTCTTGATATTTCTCCAAATATGGAGACAACTTTATACATGATATTCTCGCAAGATACCCGAATCTAAAAAGTTGGACATATTTCTCGATAATCTTCTCCCCAACTTTGGGTATCAAGTACAGCTACAAGGTCCTCTAACCTTTGATGACATGACTAATCAAGCTATGAGAATCGAGACATTTATGATCAAAAAAGGAGAATTGACCTTACACAAGGAAAATAAACAAGGGTCTTCCTTCTCAAGCAAAGATAAACTCAAATTTCCAAACAAGAACCAAAATGTTGTGAATGATGGAGCTGTAGACAATGTGACTCCCAAGCCTTCCAAGGCTGCCTTTAATCTCACTACCATGATGCAAGCAACCAAAGCCAGTGAACAGGCTGTGATAGATTCCAAACTGAGTACTTCACAATTTTCTAGATCTAGACCTTGGGCTCCTAGACCCAAGCATGAGTTCACTCCTTTATGAGAACCTCTTGATGCAGTTTACAACACTCTCTTGGACAACCATTTACTCATTCCACTGTATAATTCATGACCTTATGATCCGCAACCAAGACCCTCTTGGTGGAATGAATTCGCTTATTGTGACTTTCACCAAAACAAAGGTCATAAAATGACTACTTGTCTTAAATTGCGGCATAAAATCCAAGATCTCATCAATAGTGAGGTTGTTGTTGTGGGAGGTCACAACAAGAACTATGATCACCAAGCATTCAAAGATCCATTTCCTCCTCATGGAAAAGGTGAATCATCTAAAGGAAAAAATACTGATGCTAAGGTCAACTATACATACACCAATAAAGAAAATGTTATTAATATGGTTGAGCCTGTTGATACTGAATACTGTAATGTCATAATTATCAAGGGAAGGGAAGATACTCCAAAACCCAAAACACCATTCATCTTGCGAGGGTCTACGCCTCAGTCTTCCAAACAAGAACAGTCTCAGGTTAATGCTAATGTTGTTACTCGATCTCACACTAAGATCATCCTCAAAGGCCCTAAGCCTTCTATGTCTACATCAACACAACCAATAGACAAAGCTAATGTTGGCTCTACCAATAAGAATATGAAAGTGGGTTCCTCATCTAATGCTGCCAATTATAGCATTCTCGATCAATTACAACATACTAATGCCCAGATTACTATTTTTGAGCTACTAAAAATCTCCCCTACTCATAGGGAAATCCTGGACAAAGCCCTCACCAAGGAAAATGTCCCAAAAGATCTTGATCTTGACCAGTTTCAATCCATGGTAGGTCACTTGACCTCCTCCCATTACTTGTCCTTCTCTGAGGAAGATGACCATTCATTGAGTCATCCGCATAATAACCCTCTGCACATTGAAGTTGTGATCGGTCCAAAGCGTGTTCCCTATGTTCTCATAGATAACGACACTGGCCTCAATATTTGCTCTGCTAGCTTCTTTACTAAATTAGGCTATAGTGAAGACTGCATTGATGCCCGCAAAAAGATTACTATTAAGGCCTATGATGAGGAAGAACGTAAATCTTAGGGGCTAGTTGTGTTGCCAATCAAAGTTGGCCTTGTTGAACGAGATGTTATCTATCAAGTGCTTGACATTCCTTTAGCATACAATATTATGTTAGGCAGTACATGGATCCATGAAATTTAGGTTGTCCCTTCAACATACCATCAGTGCATTAAGTTCTCATTCCAAGGATCTGAAGTGACTATACCTGCTAACACACGCTATGATTGTAATGCCCTCACAAAATCTGCTGAAATTTTTGTGCCTATAAACAGAAAATCTATTGAGCTCCTTGAGACTAAATTAAAAGAAATGGAAAAGAGCTTGACACTCAAAGAAACTAACATGGGAGGATATCAGATTGAACCTATGCTATTTATTACATCTCTTCCTTTGTCTCCATGTTATTTTGGGAGACCTTTTGAGAGCACTAAACCTTCTACAGTTGCTCCTCCAACAAAGTATGGCGGTACTTTTGTACAAGCCACAATACCATTAGAAGAAGAAGCTAAAAATAGAGTTATCAAAGCTTGGATCTATAAAGGAGAAAAAAATTCTGAACAAACTACTCAACCTTATAACATAAAACCTGAGCAGTATGGCAAAGGTCTATCCATTATGCAACATTTTGGCTATAAAGGAAATGGTCCCATAGGTACGAATCATAAAGGATTGATTGCACCACTTGAAGCTATTGGTAGTAGAACACGTGACTCTACAGGTAGAGGCTTCAAGAAACTCACATTTCAACTAGGGATAAACAAGTTTGTACCTTGAGAAGATAAACAACCAATACCCAAAGAAACATCTAAAACTAAACAATCTAAAGATAGTTCTAATGAGGATAGTTTTTCTTATCCTATTCCTCTAGACCTGGCAGCATTCTTTGCTGAGTCAGATGACTTTATACCGCATGTCAGTACAGTAGAAACTAACAATGATTTTGATGACACCACTTCACTTGCTCCATTAACCTATGAGTGGAAAGAAATACAAATAGTAAATCTAGGTCATCAGGGTGATTTATACATACCACCACACTTTCAAGAATAGTTTGAACAAGAATCCTAGTCACTTCTCACTACACAAGAGGCAGCTGATGCTACAAACACTAATGAGGTACCTAGGTCAAAA
>MU225916.1:2533493-2556755 GCA_018584345.1 Thuja plicata
AGGCAGCTGATGCTACAAACACTAATGAGGTACCTAGGTCAAAAGGTGCTCATCTGACCATAGCGGAGGTTCTAGGTAGAACTCATCCCAACTGGGGACAAAGGGTTGATTTCACTCATGTTCTTGAAATGAATCCTAATGATGAAATAGACTCTCATGAATATGAGTTTGACAGCTTGTCCTATGCCACCTCTGACAAAGATACAAATACAATTCACACATATGAAAACCTTCTCGAAATAGGTGAAGGGTCTAGTATAAGCTCAAATGAGTCTGACTCCCTATATGTTAACATGTTGTCTACTACGGTCACTAGGAATCAAAGCAATTCAACTATACCTCTGGATGAGATCGCTTTAGGTCTTGACTTTCTTGTCCATGATTTTGATGATTATACCGTGAATTCACTTGAACCCATCACTTCTCTTTCACTTTTCCATCCTGAGCTTATAGACTGGAACTCTACCTCCCCATCTAATGAAGTCCTTACATTCCAGAATGATTACGCTCTTGCCTATTACCCATACGCTGTCAAACCTATAACATCCTCCACTAGCAAAGAAAGTGTCAACATGACTAATGCTAACATTAAGTATCTTAGTCACAAAATCAAAAGAAGAAAAAAAAGGTGCTCTGATGGTGAAAACCACATTGTGGCAGTATCAGAGCCTAAAATAGTCAAAATAAAGGACGTATCTGAGGGTGAAAACCTTTCTGAGGTGCCCAAGGATGAGATACTTGATGCACTTCCAAGTCATTTCCAGGAAAGATCATCTATTCTTATTGAACCAACTCAACCAATCAAGTTACCCAAAAGGTGAACCTCATATCATTCACTTGGCACAATCACTATCTGAGGTAGAAAGAGAGGATTTCATTACATTCTTCAAGAGAAAAAAGATAAAATTTGCATGGAAATATTCAGACATGCCAGGATTCAACCCTAATCTAATCATGCACCATTTTTATGTTGCACCAGGTGTCAAGCCTGTCAAGTAGAAGCTTCGAAAAATGCATCCACATGTAGCTCTACTTGTCAAAGTTGAATTGGAGAAACTTCTTAAGTTAGTTTTTATCAGAGTAATTGACTATGTAGAATGGATCTCTAACATTGTTCCAATATCAAAAAATGATAAATCTATATGAGTCTACACAGACTTCAGAGACTTGAATCTGGCATGTCCTAAGGATGAATTTCTATTGCCCAATATTGATATGATTGTAGATATGACAGCAGGGTATGAAATGTACTCACTAATGGATGGTTTCTCTAGCTACAACTAGATAAAAATCATGCCAGAGGACCAAGAGAAAACTTATTTCACATGTGCATGGGGCACTTTCTGTTGGAATTTCATGTCCTTTGGAATCAAAAATGCTGGTGCTACATATCAAAGAGTTGTCACTACTATATTTCATGACATGATGTGTAAAACAATGGAAGATTATGTAGATGACACCCTAGCTAAGAGCATGAACTGAGAGAAACATCTTGCGGATCTAGGTCCTATACTAGATCACAAGGAACAGTTCAGTCTGAGGCTCAATCCTAAGAAATGTACATTTGGCATAACATCTGGAAAATTGCTTGGCTATATCATCTCTTCCAAAGGCATCGAAGTGGATCTTGCAAAAGTACAAGCTATCATGGAAATGCTTCCACCAAAGAATATCAAACAAAAGAGAGGACTTCAAGGCCGACTACAATCTATCCAGCACTTTATTTCACAACTGGCGAACAAGTCACAACCATTCACCAAGACTTTACACAAAGGTGTGACTTACCAATGGAACAAGGAATGTGATGAAGGGTTCACACAAATAAAATAGTATCTTGCAAACCCACCAATCTTGATGCCTCTTATTCATGGGAAGCCACTTATACTTTACATCTCTACTACAGATGCATCATTGGGTATCCTATTGGCTCAAGAGAATTAGCACAACAAAGAAAGGACTATCTATTACATTAGCAGAACTCTGGTCTCATATGAAACAAAATATTTTGCTATAGAGAAGGCTTGCCTTGCAGTGGTATTTGCTTCACAAAAATTGTGGCACTACATGCTAGCTCATACTACACGCCTAATTGCTAAAATTGATCCTCTGAAATATTTTCTTAGTAAAGCTACCCTCACAGGTAGACTAGCTAAATGGGTCATGCTTCTCAGTGAATTTGATATTGAGTATGTAGAAATGAAATCCATCAAAGGGAAAGCGATTGCAGATCAATTGGCAGAAGTACCTCTGGTAGATCATCAACCATTGCACATTGAATTCCCAGATGAGTCCATATTACTTCTCACGCATCGATCCTGGACTATATTTTTTGATGGTTCATTTACCCAACAGGGGTTAGATGTTGGGATACTTTTCATTACACCTCAAAGGTACTCTTTACCAAAAGAATATAAGAGGTTTTTTCCTTATACAAACAATATTTCCGAGTATGAAGCCTTAATCAATGGTATGAAGATCTCCCTTGAGTAGCGATTAGATGAACTCAATGTCCTTGGAGATTCACAGTTAGTCATCAATCAAGTAAATGATATCTATCAGACAAAGGATGACAAGCTGGTGCCTCATAAATAGTTGGTTGATGACCTCAAAAAGTATTTTGTTCACATCACATTTCAACAAGTGCCAAGGGGAGAAAATAAAGTAGCAGATGCCATGGCTACTCTTGCCTCCATGCTACAAATGCTAGAAAATGATTTTTGACATGAATTCCTAGTGGATACGGTATGCTACCCAGCCTATGATTCCCCCGATTCTTGGATGATCTATTCTCTCATTAGACATGATTCATCTTGCTACCATCATATCTTTTCCTACCTTCATGACCAGATTGTTCTAGATACTTACACCCAAAATGAGAAACGTCAGTTAATTCGCAGTGCTTCAGGGTTTGTCACCATAGCTAATGACTTATGCAGGTGTGGTCTAGACGGTACCCTCCTCAGGTATTTAGAACCTGATGAGTCCAATAGTGCATTAGTAGAGGTGCATGAAGGAATCTATGGGTCTCACTCTAATGGCTTGACATTGGCCCATAAACTTATTAGAGCTGGTTACTATTGGCCAGATATGGAAAAAGAAGCTACATAGTTTGCTAAGTCTTGCAAATAGTGTTAAATACATGGTAACTTGATTCATGCTCTATCCAAGGAGCTTATTCCCTTCATTACTTTATAGCCATTTCAACAATGGGCCTTTGACTTGGTGGGTTAGATTTATCCCTCATCCTCAAATGGACATAAGTTCATAATCATAGCTACAGACTATTTTACCAAGTGGGTGGAGGCAATCCCTCTCACCATTGCCAATGGAAAATCAGTAGCTATGTTCATTCTCAACTACATCATCTACAGGCATGGTGTACCCTCATCAATAATCACTGATAATGGGGGGCAATTCAAAACAAGGATTTGACAGATCTATGCTCTAAGTTTAAAATTACATAGCATAGGTCTTCCATCTATTATCCTCAGGGTAATGGACAAGCATAAGCATCCAACAAGACAATCCTTAAAATCCTACATCACACAATGCACAAATCCAAACAAGATTGGAATCTCCAGATCAATCTAGCTCTCTAGGCATATAGGATAAGCATAAGAACACCAAGAGGGAATACACTCTATGCTTTGGTTTATGGAGCAGATGTTGTGTTACCAATTGAGGTTGAGATTCCTTCTCTATGAGTCTCCCTGAAAGGCCTCATTACTAATGAAGATAACATAATATCTCGGTTACAAGAGCTAGAACTACTTGATGAATGTTGACAAGTGGCATTTGATCACCTTAGAGCATATCAGAAAAGGATGTCCAAGATCTATAACAAGAAGGTTAGACCAATGGATTTCCAAGCAGGTGACCTCGTTCTAAGGGAGAACCCTAAGAATCAACAACATCGGATCCAGAAAGGGAAATTTGAACCAAATTGGCTTCGTCTGTATGTTGTCACTGCAGTGTTTGGATCTAGTAGCTATCAAATTTCTACTACTAAAGGAGAACAACTCAAGGAGCCCATCAACGCTCTTCAGCTAAAATGGTTCTATAGCTGAGACATCTTCAGTGTGCTCATGTATATAGTAAAGTCCTGAAAAAATATTAAAAATATGAAAAATTCTTGAAAAAATGATCATCTTAGTGAAAACCTAGCAATAGGCACTTTGATGTATCTCCAAAAAAATTATATATTCCAAAAATACAAAAAAATTAAAAATTTTGAAAAAATAAAAAAAATAATAATAAAAAGAGAAAAAGAGAAAAAGTGTCATTGATGAAAACCTGGCAAACAGGTGTCATGGTAGAAAAAAAAATAATTTCTACCAAGAAGGTGAAAACCTAGTACACAGGCACCTCTTGTTCCACATTGCTATATCTATCGCATCAACACTTGGCTTTACACATTTTCTTTCATGCAGTTGCTTTCCTGATTTCCTGCTTACATTTGCCTTTCCACATGCTTTTAGTTACCCGTCAAGACACCAACTCACATGGATTGAAACTAGCCATACTCTAGGGGAAACCCTCCTGGTCTAGGGGGCAATGTCCTATCACCTTTTGGGATCTACTTTGCGATAGTCACCAGTGGTTCTCACTGCATCTGCCTACTGTCACTTAGCTTATACTGAGTTCTCTCTTCTTGAGAATCTCCCTCACATCAGTCACCAGTGGTTCTCACTGCTTCTCCCTACTGATGTCTCGCTAGTACTATGATCTCTTCACTTGAGCATCTCTCCCGCATCAGTCACCAGTGGTTCTCACTACATCTGGCTACTGTCACTGTACTATTGAGATTTCTCACATCCATTATAGTTGGAGTTATACTCAAATGCTCTATCTATTGATACTCGGTCTTGATGTTTCTTTGCTTTAGCTTGTACATAGCTTTTGGTCACTTTAATGACACTTTAGTTCCTTTGCAAACCCTCCTGACTTGACATTGATTTAGTGCCATACGCTTGGGGGCAATCAAATCTAGTTTGTCCTCGCAACACACGTCAAGTCAGTCATCGTTACTTGGGGTCAAAGGTCCCCAATTTGATCACATATTTGGTTTACACCTAAGTTAGTAATCTTTTCACTTCTCAAGGACAACTCGCTACTGACACAAACTATTGTTTTTCAACACCACCATAAACAATGTTTTTTAACACTATCTTTGGACACATCTGTATTTTTCAACACACATCATATATCTTGAACATAAACATCTATCGATAACAATCAAACACAATGCACTCACAAGCACAATGGTGTTTTTTAACACCTCTAAACATGAACATATTTGAAAACTTTGAAACTGGCTGAGCTATGATTGAATATTTCTTTGTATGTTGTCTATTCTCATGGATTTCATTGATATTTTCTTTTTCTACTGCTTGTTGGTGTATTCCCGATGATCTGACAATGTCAAATAAATAGGGTGTATGTGATAAGAGCTCCCGCACTAAGGTGGAACAACCTCACATCCCTCGATCTTGTTTATTTGCACACCATGGTGAGGTTAGAACTATCTCCTTGCCTATTATTGCTCTATTTTTTTACGCATGATTGCACTCATGGTTATCTTGGCTTTGAATGCCTAAATACTGGTGTACTCTTGCACCATTAATTGGAAACAATGTTTAGGTCATTTTGGCTTTTGTGCCCTAGTGCTTATGTTCGTTTCCTACATTTTCTCTGATGAAAGTCATATTCATATCCTTACAGATGCATTGTGGCACCAATAAGGTTTGTATCGACTTTGATGTTCCAAAAAATGCTCAATGATGATGATTTTATGATGGGTCTCACAACCATGTCCTAGAATTGCACTTTCATATTGCATCTAGCATAGGATTACATTTTCATTCTAGACTTGTATTGTGGCAGCAATTCAGTGTTCTCTTCTTCGCATTCTCCTGGGTTCATACATTGGGGAGTTCTTCTCCAGTATCTTGGTTTCATCATGACTACACAAGTGTTTGATCCTCGCTCTCTATCTTCAGCTATATGCTCAACCCATTTTTGGGATCGAAATCGAAATCTGACACTTCTATATTGCTCAAAATCACATTTTAAAATTTTTGGGACCGACGTGATCGGACACTTGTGCAGTCAACTTTCTGATGTCACTTTCTTGTTAGAATCATATCTTATCAGTATTTTCTCAAATCTTTGACTTTTTTCCTAGAAAGTCAACTTTGGTCAACCCTACTCAAACTTGGTCAACCAAACCTCAAAATCGCTCCAAATTGCTTCTAAATCTTCCAAATTCTTCCGTAATTTGTTTTGAGTTCTTCTTAATCTCTGAATCAACATCTATCTGTGATTTCTCACTCTCAATCATCATTATGGCATGTCATCTTTCCATTTTACTCCTGAGGGGTCATCATGATTACATCATTGAATCTATTCCAATCAATCTGATCTGATTTTCAAAAGTCCTCATTACTAGGGGCATCTCATCACTTGGGGCATGTTCAGTTTTTCATACCTCACAGTCAAAACAGGATACTCCACAATCAATAAGGGCATCTTTGTTCCTTACATCTCATCATCTATTAGGTATCGGGGAAATCTAACCCAGATCCCTGAGGATCAAGCTTCATTCTAGAGATGGTTCTTGAAATCTCATCTATTGGGAATTGGGGCCATCTAACCCTAACTCCTGAAAATTCAAGCTCCATTCTGGAGATGATTTTGAATCTTAATTAACTATTTTTTGGGATAGGTATCAGGGCACTCTAACCTTGACTCCTGAAGGTTGAGCCTCATTCTAGGGATATTCTTGTGAAAGATGTCAATCTAACCAGTGTCTTGGAAATCTAACCTAGATATTAGGGGACTAAGCTTCATTCTGGACATAGTCCTAAAATCTTGATTAATTATCTTGTTGGATAGGTATCGGGGCAATCTAACCCTAACTCCTGAAGGTTGAGCCTCATTCTGGGGATAGCCTTGTGAAAGATATCAATCTATTTAGGTATTGGGGCATCCTAACCCAGATCCCTAAGGATCAAGCTTCATTCTGGAGATGATTCTTGAAATCTTCATCTATTAGGTATCAGGGAAACCTAACCTGGATCCCTGAAGATCAAGCTTCATTCTGAAGATGACCCTCAAAAACTCTACTTGACTGGCATCTTGGCAATCTAACCTAGACTTTAGAGAGTCAAGCTCTGTGTTGGATGGCTCTGAAATCTTCATCAATCAAAATTTGTATCACCAATGTTCAAATCTATTCTTCTATGCTTCAAGCATCAGACTATTCTTTGAATCAATGCATTGCTCGCACATAAATTCAAAGAGGGGCAAAATGTAACACCCCAAAATTGGCATCTTGCAACCCTAACTAATTTTGTTGCATTTCTCACTCTTTAGATCATCAAAGTCCTATTGTACTAGGCAATTCTGAGTTTTAACTGACTCTACTCGACCTGAGTGTCAAATGCAGAAAAATCCTAAATCTGCATTAATCATACATTATATTTAATTCCTAAATATCTATTGGCTAAACAAACTCTATGATTGAATTAATTTAATTATAAAGTCCTACCACTTTAATTAAATTAAATTCACCCTCTTTAGCTAAGACACATAAAAAGGGAATTAAATGATATTTAATTATTAAATAAATATCCTCATTTTCAATAATTGAATTTAATTATTCAGATAATTGAGAAAAAGAAATTATGAGGTCATATTCTATTTTATTAATTAAATATTGTCAGCAAAATCTTATCTTCAATTCAAAAGTGGAAACTTTGAATTAATTGTGCTTTAAAGAGAGAAAATAATTAAAATCAAATAAAACAGTTAAAATCAAAAAGAAAAATAGTTAAAGCAAAGGGAAAAATAATTTATTGGTTTCTTTTAAAGAAAGCTTTATAAATTGAGCTCCCTTTTCTATCTATTTTATTTCAAAAAGGAAAGTTTCTATTCTGATCAACCTCTGAGTCTATAAAAGAGCTCCCATTCCTCATTCAAAACCCTTCTTGAGTTTCTAGTCATATGCATTGTTAGAATACTGAATTGTTGCTACATTCTTAGTTCATAATTTCATATAGAATAATCTCATTTTGCAATAGATTAATTTCAGTTTCTAGAATAATTGTATTAAAATCATGGCATATTTTTAATCTCATTTCTAGTTTAAATGGATCATTTAGATTAATCTTGCATGTTTCATTTCTAGAAATAATCATTGCATTGCATTCATGGAAGCATAAATCCTTCATTATAGATTGGTCTATGGTTGTGAGACTCTCATTCTGAGAGCTATTTCAAAACCCCATATGGATGGAAGGCAACAGGTCGAATCATGCAGATAGGCAAGATGAATAATCTCATATTCATTCTTGTGTGTATCTGATGAATAAGGACTATGTTGAAGTGTATGGTTGATTAACAAGGCCAAATTTACCACATACATTATCTAGTTAATACAAAAATACAATTGCAAAATTGGTGTTGCAACATGCACGAAGAATAAAATTGATATGAGACTGCAAAATCAATATTGTAGTGACACAAATGACATCAAGGTATATGATCAAAGAGTATAAACCAATCGCATGGTGTGTGAACAAAGTATAACATATAGTAGAGTGTAAGCCCCCACATTAAATTGATAATGTGCACTTTATTGAGACAAATTTTCTTTAATTTAACATACATACATCTCAAATGAGATCTCATTACATTAATAAAATTCTGCCAAATGTAGGAAAATTAAATGAAAGTGTCACAAGACATGAAAGAGCCCACAATGGTTCCACTATTTGGGGTTAATATATACATTGGATAAACATCTATATCAAGAATGATTGTATTAAATTGATCTTATCTCCTAAAGGTAGTAGAACTATAAGAAATGTAAGAAGATCACATAAGATAAATAAAAATTATTTTTCTATAAACGTGGAAGAGACCAAAAATATCTCAACATTTTGCATCATCCTCAAGTGAAAAATATAGAAAAATCATATCTAGGTCAAAAATAATTTTATGACAACATTTATACAACATATAGAAAAATAATGATACAAATACAAGAATGTTGTATGACAAGGTGTATCATTTTGTATCCCTATGCAAATGGATCGAAAAGGGTCATTCAAAGAGAGCTTAACAATCAAAAAGACATCTCAAGCATTACAAAATGGTAGATCACATCATATGAAAGAAAAACCACAAAGAATTTTTTGCATAAAATATCTCTTTTGTAAAACCATCCACCTCCTAATCTTTGTCAACATTATTTAGAGATGGTTGAGAACATTCCAAAGGAGATAAAAATATTATGATAGATTGAGCTATCTCTAGTACCAAACAATGACAATGTGATGTAGTCAAGGAAGGAGAAATCCCCAAAGGATATGTCCAACCTTGCATCCTGAGTCAACACAATAGAAGTAAAAATGAAACACAGTGCTAGGAATTTAAACATAACAACTTCAATTGTCATCAAAATTAAATTACATCAATTTGACTTCAAACATGTCAGGCTATAAGGCCTTCCCTGTTATAGCCAAATACAAAATCACTCTCAGATCATAATTCTGATCTACTACCTTTCAGTTCTATCATCCCTCAAGATGCTACTCTCACCTCTCTCATACCTCAACCCATACAAAACATTAATTTTATATACACTAGACACCAACAGGTCATCCAACAAAGAAAAACCTAAGGAAATGTGTAACAAAATTTAGAAAAATCCCCAAAATGTGAAACATCAATCAGAAAATAATAACACTAAGATGTGTGATTATAAATATAGGTCCATACAAAATCCAAAAACAAAGGTCCATGACCGCACATGCTAAGATCAACCAATCAACAACCACGTAATGAAATCCATAGATCGGTCCAAACAAGAAATGGACACGTTATGAACAACCACTAGATAAATCCAAAATCAAACAAAAACAAAGATGAAATCATAGGAAAATAACCCTAGATAGGCTCTAAGAATGAAGGCATATTTCCACTTGTTAACTCTAACATAGGATCAAAAAATGCCTCAATCGCTCCAATAGGAAAATAACCATAATAGGACCAGACCAAAATTATGATAACTTTACCCAGATAGGTCAAAACACTTTGTGATCATATAAAAATGTTCACCAAGAGGTCTAGAAACAACCCATATGAGCACATATAGTAATGAGCCAACATGAGTGACCACCACCAAAAACACCAAAAATGTCAAACTAAAATAGAATAACAAACAAACAAGAAGGCAATCTTTTTGTTTGATGCAAGATTGCTAGCTGCCCTAGGATGCTCTTGCATCAGACACTCCGGGTGAAAATAATATGTTCTGTGAGAGGAAATCATGAACATCTTATGAGATTTAGAACATATATCCAATACTTAATCTTGGTCCACACATCCTCTTATCCTGCAAGCAACACTGTCTTTCATATTTTCACTTTTTGATTCTGCATGTTCACCTATTTTGTAATATTCTAAGGTTTCCTATCTAAAATCGATAGGAGTTGAACTCTGCTATCATCTTTCTTCATCTACATTTTCTTTCCATTAGTATTTCTTTGAGCCACAATATCATTAGACCAACCAATGAGATTCTTCTTCATTTAAACACTATCTATATCTTTCTATCAAACAAGTGTCATCATCTGTTGCACTACTTTAGCCAAAAATTTCATCATCCTTTTAATCTCAGAAAGTTCCTTGGAGATGTCCCTCTCCTTAACTATCTCTTATAGATATTTCTTTATTCCACTCATAGGAATAGGCTTGTCAACTCTTAGTTCCTTGTATCTGCCAATGTTAATCTGACAACATCTGAGAATTCCATATCTTCCAACTCATTTTTCCTACAAAGGTATTAGTTTAAGCTCAGATCATCCCTTCCTTACAACATAGGTATTAGCATGACCATAAAACACAACATGTATATCAAACTAGCAAGGTTTCCTAAGAAATATATGATAAGCATCCATAGGCAACACATCATATAATATCTCATCATAATAACTAGGCATTGCTTTTCAATCCTAGCCTTAGCTACATCTTGTAACCAACTAATCTGATAAGGAATAGAGCATTTCCTCCTCTCCAACTTCAATTTAATAACCATTTCCTATGAAACAAAGTTATCAAAATCCCACCATCAATTATAACATCATATACCTTATCCTTACACTTATATCTGGTTCTGAATAAACTCCTACTTTGCATTGGTTTATTAATACAAGAAAAAATTCTCCTATTGATAATAACATCACCTTCCTAAGCATTGTTCATTTTACTTTCCTCTGAAGGCATTGTAACCACTTTATCCAAATGTGCAACTCTCTTTTAGGACACTGAAAAGCCCTATGACCTTTATCACCACACTAAAAACAAGTAAACCATAAATTCTCCTCTCCCTCTTCCTCTTTGTCAACCAATGTAATCCTTAATGGTTCAACTACTATTAGATCCTTCATCAATTAGCTAAGGATTCTCCACCACATTACTCCTAGTGATTGATTCACTGGTCTTACCACTCTGGTTCTTGTTATTTTTTCTACCTTCAAACCCCTTGTTCAACTTCTCTTCAATCCTAAATGCCATCTGACAAGCATCTCCTATTTTTTTCATTCAAATGATAAGTAACTCCTCTTGAATAATAGGTCTGAACCCATAGATATACCTAGAAACCTTTTCCTTCTTAGCCTCAGAATGACCAGTCATAATAAATAATTCTATAGAATTATTCGATATACTCATATACCAATTTGTTAGTCTACTTCAAGCCTTGTATATTCTTCAACATTTCCAATTAATAATTGACTATAATAAATTGTCTCTTCAAATTTTCAACCATCAGATCCCATTTAGAAATATTTTATTTTCCCTTCCCATTTCTTTCAAATTAAACTTCTCTCTACCATATACTTGCATGACCTCTTAACTTTGTTTTTACAAATTGAACCTTATCAGGATCTTCCACAACTTCATATTCAAAGTATTCCTCCATATCATTAATGCAATCAATCAATTACCCCAGTCTAAGGCTATCATCAAATGTAGAAACTTCAACTTTAGGTCTCTTTCCAATTTTAGGTATAACTTTCAAAAATATGGCCTCATCTAGATCTTTGGCTTCTTCTACAACTTCTTCAAAGTGCTCTGCTTCCTTAGATTTTTCATCACTATCTTGATAAAATGTGGATGTAGTTCTCTGATGTAGGGGCATCTTGTGTTCTTGGTGATCCTTTGGAAATTCAAAGGTTATGTTTGTTGGAGCTCGATAGATTGCTCGGTAATAGGTTGGAGGCTCTTGGTAAGCTGCTCAGTAACTATGGTGGGTTCTTGGTTGGAGGTCTTGGCTCACCAAAGGACTTAGTTACTTTTGTTGATTCTGCTTCACCGACAGCACTCAATCACTGGTATTGGTTTGGTTTCACCAACGAGTTTTGGTTCATATTGTTGTTTGGCTCAGTTACTTCACTGAGTGGTTCTTTGTTGCTCAGTCTATTTGAGTGAGTTGGTTAATGTTCCTTGGTGGTGGTGCAAGAGCACCTAAGGCTTGCAAGGCTACCAGGGGTTCACATGGCTGACTTTAAACATTTGAATACTACAAGGACCTAAAATTTCTCAAAGCATTGTAATTTGGGTCATTAGTGCCTATGAAAAATAATGAAATGAAATATATTAGCAAATGTCCTGATGGTCTTGGTGAGGACCACAATACCAAATTAATGTAATATGTTAATATGATGCTAGGATAAGTCAATTAGGGTCTATATTTCTTTTATTTGGTCAAAAAGTGGTGCAGGAGCACCTAAGGTTAGGAACATTTCTAGGCTAGAAGGTATTTTTGGTTTGTAAAGTGTTTTGTTCTACCATTCTTGTAATGACTACGGTCAGCCGGTGAACAAACACCATAGTTTCTTAGGTAGTTGTTTCCTAGTAAGGATGTGTGTTGAGGTATCTTATAAACCTGTGGAAATGCAACAAGGCTATAGCAAACAAAGATCGATGCTTTACAATTAATTTATACTGTTCGTCGGCGATGTCCGTCAGTTTCTATCTGTCAGTTTCTGTTGGTCGGCAATGCTCGTGGGTTTCTATTCATTGGTAATGCTTGTTGGTGATGACCATCGGTGACTATGTTTTTGTCAAGTTTGTGATCTAACGCTCAGGGTTGGAAACCAATGATGTTTTTGTTGTTCTGAAAAGTCAACACTAGCACTCGGTAATGTCGATTAATGACCCAGGAAATGTGGGATGTGACGTTTGTGACTAGCTGGGTCATTTGAAATGACTCTCTATGTGTCATTTTCACTTGAAATGATTAGGGAAACCTGTTCTTGTTCTAGAGGGGTCATTTATTATTCAATCTTGCCACCTATGCAGGGTGGTTGAAGTGGTCCATGAGTATCAAATATTTTGGAGATATTTTTTATGGATATATATATAGCTGAAAAGCTTTAGTAGATAGAGATAGATAGAGAGAGATAGAAGAGATATAAGAAGACATCCTCCTATAATAGATTAGATCTTGTGAATAAAAAGAACATATTTAATGGATTCCATGAGCAGTATGTGTTGTCGTGTTCTTCAGGTTGAACCCATCAGTTTATCTTGGAAGAGGAACCCATTCCAATAGGTTCCATAGCAAGAAATAGTAGATTTATGTTGTAAGCCTGGTCTAGGGCACTTGAGGTGAAGATATTAGTGACTTCCTCAAGCTAGGGTTAAATAAGACCCTATAAGGTCTATGCAAGAGACCTTAGAGCACAGTGAAGCTGACTGTCGGTAACAACTGGACTTGGGCTTTACATCAGATTGGTATCAGAGAAAAATTTAGATAATTGGACTTGTGCTATTTGGGTGTGATTTTTAGAAGAGTCTGTGAATTCATCCAATATGGTGACCAACATAGAGCTAGAAAGAAACATAGATGAGAAAAGAGAGGAGAGAAAACTCCTGAAGGAGAAGTTAGCTAAAATGGCATACAAGCTGGAAGAAGTACAGCTTCAGACTATAGCATTCAGTGAGTTGATGAGGGAAGCTGATGAGAAGGGTAAAAAATGGATGAGGAGGACATAATACTAGAGCCAAAACCGATACTTCAAGAAGAACCATTCTTGAAAGCATTAAAGGTAATGAGTGGTAAGTCCTTAGAAGGTGTGCTGCTATTTAGTGGAAAAATGGATCCATAATTAATCATGGAGTGGATAGAAGGTCTTGAAAATCACTTTGATTGTGATAATGTGACCGAAGCTCAGAAGGTTAGAGTAGCCAAGACAAGATTGAGAGGGACTGCTCTCACTTGGTAGAAATTTGTCCAAGGCGAAAGGAAAAAGGGAGGCAAGAACCCCATAACCAGTTGGAAAGGTATGGTGGCAAAGATAAAAGAAACTTATCTTCCTGATGATTATGAAGTGCAACTACATAAGAGAAGGTAGAATCTAAGGTAGGAAAGAATTATATTTTAGCACCTATATAAAATAATTCCATAAGCTATGCTTAAGGTTCCATGTGATGGAAGAAGAAAGCCTAAAAGTGGCAAGATATTAGAATGGCCTTAAATGGAGCATTCAAGAAGAAATTAGTCTCTTAAGCCCTAAGACTGTCCACCAATGATATCAATTAGCCCTCAAAGTGGAAGAGAAGTTCAAAAATAAATAGGACTCAAACAGTAGTCATAGATGAAGAGACAATAGAGGTCATAGAGGAGAATATGGAGGAAGAAATCTTGAAGCTAAGAGTCAAAGTGAGAATAAACTCACTGAGAATCAGGGAGAATCCAGTAACACTAGAGGTGGTTACAACAGAGGAAGAGGCATGAATAATAGTTCAAGAGGAAGGACTGATGACCAAGGAAGAGGATCTTATTTCTCTTCTATGAAGTGCTATAGTTGTCAGCAACTTGGGCATCCTACATATTGGTGTCCTGGAAAGAGCTCTACTTCCCAAGGAGGAGAGAAAAGAGCTAACTATGTGCAAGAAGAGTCTTCTAGCAGAAAGACTATAGATGTCTCCATAGGATAAGAGATGGGAGAGAATTTTATTGTTCGGAGAACACTCCTAAAAGAGCTCATCAAGGAGGAGCCAAGCCAAAGAATATCTTTGTTTCAAGTCAATTGCAAAATAATTGGTAAGGTCTATAAAGTTATCATAGATTCAGGATCTACTGATAATATTGTTTCTTTAGAAGCTATGGAGAAGTTAAAATTGACAAGGATTCCTCACACTAATCCTTGCAAACTTACTTGGTTGAATAGAGATTAACATGTAATAGTCAATGAACAAGCTTGGATAGAATTGTCCATAGCGAGGTATAAGGAAAGAATTTTGTGTGATATCCTACCCATGGATGTGTGTCATCTGCTATTAGGTAGACCTTGGCAATATGACCGATGTGCAGTTCACAATGGAGCAGAGGATTCCTATTCCTTTAAGAAGGATGGAATGATTTTTAGGGTACAGTAAATCTTGGAAGAGGAGAAGGAGATGAAGAGAGGTCCCAACCTACTTGTGGTCGGTGAGAAAGAATTCCTAAAAACATTGGAAGGATATGGAGTAGGCTTTGCTTTGGTTATAAAACCAAAAGTTGAGAAGCGAAATGAAAGGGAAGAGTTACCTTTAGAGATCCAAAGGTTGTTAACTCAATATCAGGCTATAGTAAGTAATGGTCAACCAGCTACCCTACCACCTGATAGATCCATTAGTCATCAAATTTACTTCATTCCAGGAGCCTCACTTCCAAATAAAGTTGGTTATAAGATGACTCCACAGTAGAATGCAGAGATTTCTAACCAAATCTAGGAACTAATTGACCAAGGGTTTATTAGAGAGAGCATAAGTCCTTGTGTTGTTCCCATACTCTTAGCCTCAAAGAAAGATGGTACTTGGAGGTTGTGTACTAATTCTAGGGCCATAAACAAGATTACTATCCAGTATAGGTTCCCAATACCTAGGATAGAAGATTTGATGGATTGTCTCGGTGGAGCTAGATATTACTCCAAGATAGATCTTAAGAGTGGATATCATCAGATAAGAATTAACGGGGGAGATGAGTGGAAGACTTCTTTTAAGACTACAGAAGGATTGCATGAATGGCTAGTTATGCCTTTTGGGTTGTCAAACACCCCAAGCACATTTATGAGATTAATGAATGAGGTTTTGAAGGACTTCATTGGAAAATGGGTTGTAGTATACTTAGATGACATCCTAGTGTTTAGCAAGACAAATGAGGATCATCTTAGACATTTACAATTGGTAATGCAAAGATTGCATGAAGAAAAGTTGACAATGAACTTGGAAAATAGTGAATTCATGAAGCAAGAATTGGTATATCTTAGTTTTTTTTATCTTAGAAGGTATCTTGAAGATGGGTGTAAGAAAGGTGGAAGCAATATTGAATTGGCCTACACCAAAATCAGCTACAGAGATAAGAAGCTTCCATGGTTTGGCACAATTTTACCGAAAGTTCATCAAACAATTAAGTGAGATTAGTGCACCTATTTTAGATACCATCAAAGGAGGTATGAAAGACAAGTTCCAATGGAATGAGCAGGCTAATGAAGGATTTGAGCATCTGAAGAAGAGAATAGTGACTCAACTGATTTTGACACTTCCTAGTTTTGACAAATTGTTTATTGTGGAATGTGATGCTAGTAATATTGTTGTCAGTACAGTATTGAGTCAAGAAGGAAAGCCAGTAGCTTTTCATAGTGAGAAACTTAGTGATGCAAAGAAAAAGTATTCCTCATAAGATTTTGAATTGTATGCATTAGTGCAAGCACTAAGGAAATGGAGACATTAACTACTTCCTAAAGAATTTGTTGTCTTTACTAACAATCAGGCTTTGAGTTTTCTGAGTTCACAAGATAAACTCAGTCATAAGCACATGAAATGGGTGGAATAAATCCAAGCCTTTACTTTCAAAATAAAGCATAAGAAGGGAGTGTAGAATAAGTTGGTGGATGTATTGATTAGAAGGTTACTCACAGTGAAAGAAGTTTAGCTAAGAAGCATTGGCATTGAAATCTTCAAAGATCTGTATCCAGCCGATGAAGATTTTTCTGTAGCATACAAGGTATTTCAAGAGTATCAAAATCATTTTCATAGTGAATATTCATAATATACTCTTCAAGAAGGTCTTCTGTTTAAGCAAGGACAACTTTGTGTACCAAGAGGTTCCATGAGAGAGAATCTAGTGCAGGAAAATCATAAAGGCTCCTTAAGTGGACATTTTGGATTGAATAAGACCTTGGAATTGGTCAAAAGGTATTACTATTGGCCAAGAATTAATCGGGACATCCAAAAGTATGTAGAGACTTGTTTGATTTGTCAGAAGGGAAAAGGTACTTCATCCAATGTAGGATTGTATCAGCCCCTTCCTATTCTAAATAGACCATGGGAATACCTTAGTATGGATTTTGTTGTCAGGTTACCAAAGACCAACCAAGGAATGAACATCATTTATGTAATTGTTGATAGATTCAGCAAGATGGCTCATTTTGTACCATGCAAAACCACACATGATGCTTGTTACATAGCCAGTTTGTTCTTTTGAGAAGCAGTATAGATGCATGGGTTACCTTTGAGTATTGTATTTGACAGAGACTCCAAGTTTATGAGTCATTTTTGGAAAACTTTATGGCAGAAGCTTGGTACAAATCTTTCTTTTAGCTTAGCTTATCATCCACAAACCGATGGTCAGATTGAAGTGGTGAACCAAATCTTGGTAATCTTTTGAGATGCCTTACCAAGGAGTGTGGACAATCATGGGATTAGTTACTTTCTCAAGCAGAATTTGCCTATAATGATACAGTCAATAGGTCCACAGGAAAGAGCCCTTTTGAAATAGTGTATGGGATTCATCCTAGAGGTATATGTGAATTAAGGGATCTTGGTAGCAATACAGAGAGGAGTGGGTATGCTAAAGATTTTTCTCAATCCATGAAGGAGCTCCATGACTTCGTTAAAGCAGCATTGATAGAGAGTACCACTCATATCAAGCAGAAGGTAGATGCAAGGAAAAGAGATGTTCAATTTCAGGTTGGAGATTTGGTCATGGTACACCTCAATAAAGCAAGGTTGCAGAAAGGAGTTCTAAGTAAACTTCAGGTGAGGAAGATAGGCCCTTGTGAAATATTGGAAAAACATGGGTCTAATGCTTATAAAGTTGATCTTCCTACAGACATAGGATTATCTCCTATTTTCAATGTGGCAGATTTGGTATCCTATAAAGGTCCAATTCCCAAAGGAGATTCTTATCTCATAGGAGATACTGAGCATCTGAAAGTGCTTAAAATTCTTGTTACACCACAACTGAAGGCAGACACAATTCTAAATTCAAGAGTTTCCAAGCAGACTAGACGACAGACCTATATGGAACATCTAGTCAAATGGAAAGACAAAGCTGATTCAGAGGCTACTTGGGTATAGGAAACCGATTTTTAGAAGTTGGGCATCAATCCTGACTTACTCCAATCACCTGGTAGTTGATTTCTTTTGTTTGGGGAGTATGGTGCAGGGGCACCTAAGGTTAGGAACATTTCTAGGCTAGAAGGTATTTTTGGTTTGTAAGGTGTTTTGTTCTACCATTCTTTTAATGACTATGGTCAGCCGGCGAACAAACACCATAGTTTATTAGGTAGTTGTTTCCTAGTAAGGATGTGTGTTGAGGTATCTTATAAACCTGTGGAAATGCAACAAGGCTCTAGCAAATAGAGATTGATGCTTTGTAGTTAAGTTATACTATTTGTCGGTGATGTTTGTTAGTTTCTGTTCGTTGGCAATGCTCGTGGGTTTCTGTTCGTCAGTGATTCTTGTTGGTAATGACCATTGGCGACTATGTCATTGTTGGGTTTGTTATCTAATTCTCACGGTTGGAAACCAATGATTTTTTTGTTGTTCTAAAAAGTCAACAGTGGCACTCAATAATGTCAGTTAATGACCTAGGAAATGCGAGATGTGACGTTTGTGACCAGTTGGGTCATTTGAAATGACTCTCTACATGTCATTTTTTCTTGAAATGATCAGGGACACCTGTTATTTTTCTAGAGGGGTCATTTATTGTTCAATCTTTCCACCTATGTAGGGTGGTTGAAGTGGTCCATGAGTATTAGATATTTTGGAGATATTTTTGATGGATGTATATATAGCTAAAAAGCTTTAGTAGATAGAGAGAGATAGAGAGAGATAGAAGAGATATAGGAAGACATCCTTTTGTAATAGATTAGTTCTTGTGAATAGAAATAACATATTTAATAGATTCCATGAGCAGCATGTGTTTTTATGTTCTTCAGGTTGAACCTGTCAGTTTAGCTTGGAAGAGGAACCCATTCCAATAGGTTCCATAGCATGAAATAGTAGCTTTACGGTGTAATCCTGGTCGAGGGCACTTCAGGTGAAGATCTTAGTGACTTCCTCAAGCTAGGGTGAAATAAGACCCTATAAGGTCTGTACAAGAGACCTTAGATCACAGTCAAGATGATTGTTAGTAACAACTGGACCTGGGCTTTACATAAAATAGATCATGGGAATTGAATCCATAAAGTATTTAATAATTATTAAGCAATAAAATACCAAAAATGAAAGTTAATAATTCAAATTTTTGAATATTAATGGCTAGTTGTGTTTTGGTGGGAAATTGCATTTAGGAGTCTCAAACACTTGTGATAACTTCCAACCACTTGGGATTGGTTGTGAAAGTTTGAAACTATTTTATAAATGCCAACGAATGATTGGGAAAGGATATGGACAGATTGGAGAGGGGATTGTATGACCTATAGGCTGAAAATGCAATAAAATTCATAGTTTCTTGCATATTTTGATCTCTTATTGTACTTCTTTAATGTTTTGATCATTAATGTTCATTATAAGATCTATTTGAATTTTTTTTTATCCATCTTAGAAGGATTTCATTCTAAAGTTTTCTTTCATATAGTCAAAGTGTTGTAGATAGCCATTTTCATATTCTTTTCTTAAGAAAAATGGTGTAACCATCCCCTTTCTATTATAACTATGACTTGGGGATGGATTTATGACATATATCATATGTAATTATTCATAATAATGTAGGAATAAGATAGAGAATGCAGATGATCATCCATTTGGGCAACTTGGAGTGCTTGGGTGCATGAAAATGTATGGAATTTGATGCCATAAGTGTAGCAGCAGGAGATATGTCTTAAGGAGGGAATTTTTTTGTGTGAAACAAAAAAATTACATGTCAAATAAGTGGTGAATCATGGAGGAGGGGTTTTGGAACCGAGTTTCGAGTCCTTTTTGAGAAGGCCCTAGTTTTTGGAGCTATTTTGTGAGGGATTTGGATTTTGACCATTTGGTAAGATTATGGGTGAAAAAAAATACCATTATCATTTTATTTGAGACATAAATAGGAAATTATGAAAGTTATAGTGTCTGGGGATAAGTATTTTTTATAGTTGCTTGGTAAAGTGGCCCAATTAGGCCTAGTGAAAATATTGGAGTCACTACTTGTATGGATAGTTGGTCTGAAAGAGTCATATTTGATTTTCACATATGTTGTGTAACTTCCAAATGGGTATTTGAATCCATAATTTAATTTTCAATTGTTTTAGAAAGTCTCATCCAAAAGTCAAAAAATTAAGAAAAATAGGGCTACTAGGAAGGGTTGCTTGGGTGTTTGGAGAAATCTCATCAAAGGGTGTAAGGGCACTTAAAACCTATCTAGAAAACTTGATCTAGTGTTGTTAAGGCCTTCAGTAGAATTATTTTAAGTCTTGAACCATTTGAAATCAATTAAGCCCATATGAGTAAGTGGAATCCCTTGGGTACATTGTGAAACCTTGGGGTTGTTATACAAAGGTGTAGAGTCCTGTTGTCCAAGGGTTGGAAGTCTCCAAGCCTATTAATCAATTGGTATTAGAGCAAGGAAGTGGATCCTTGCAAGTCAAAGATTGAAGATGTCTTGGACAAGAAGTGAAAGAGAATTGGTCAAGGCATTGAGAGAATACTTCGATGATGGAAAGAAGCAAAGAGAAAGAGAAAGAATGAAAAGAGAAGAAAAGAGAAGGAAGAAAGAAGAAGAAGAGAAAATGATAAGAAGCATTCAAGAGGCTTTGGAAAAGCATCAGAAGAATCTGGAGTGTATTGCATCACTCCTTGAACAAGCAGTAGATGAAGAAGATAAAGATGAGCAGAAGATTGCACATCAAGAAGTGGATGAACCTAAGGACAAAGAGGTCCTACAATCTGAATCAGAGGTTTAAGTTGAAGTTAAAGATGGTTGCAGCAATGAATCAAGTCTTGAGGGGATTTAATCTAAAGAAATTCTTCAGTTGGGGGAAGCATAATGTCCTTTTTTGTTGGAAGAAGACAAACAACATGGTAGCATGGCTAGAGAGGAAGCCAAGATAACTAGTGAGTTGTTGGTATCCCTAGGTGAATGGCATGATGGTGAGGACCAACAAGATAGGTCACTAGTTGAGGAAGAACATTACTATGGTTTCATTGGTGAGACTCAGAAGGTAGTCAGAATACTAAAGGAGAATTGGAATGCCAAGAGGAGAGGAATTTGATCCATGATGCATTAGTCTCAATGGGAAGAGACTTCAAGTTTATAGACAATGAAGAGTTGCATATGGAAACAGTGGTCTCATGGAATGAGACTAAGGATAGAGTGAAGATTGGTGATTAGACATTAGGCTACATTTCTCCCATGGGAGGAAAACCAAGAGAAAAGATGCAAGAGTGCATTTTGAGGTAGTAGAAAGAGAATATTTCATGGATAATTAATGATGATCTTTTCAAACCAAAGGTGAAATCAAATGGTTTTGTTTGCTGACATCATTTTATTTACAGGTTTCCAAGAGGACCTAGAAAGATTTTAAAGTTGAGGAGTATGGTGCAGGAGAACCTAAGGCTTGGAAGGTGACCAGGGGATCACATGGATGACCTTAAATATTTTAATACTACAAGGACCTAAAAGGTCTCAGAGAATTGTAATTTCGGTCATTAGTGCCTATGAAAAATAATGAAATGAAATGTATTGGCAATTGTACTGATGGTCCTGGTGAGGACCACAGGACCAAATTAATGTAATATGGAAATATGATGATAGCATAAGTCAATTAGGGTCTATATTTATTTTATTTGGTCAAATAGATCATAGGAATTGAATACATAATTTATTTAATAACTTTTAAATAATAAAATACCAAAAACACAAGTTAATAATTCAAATTTTTAATATTAATGGCTAGTTGTGTTCTGGTGAGAAATTGCATTTAGGAGTCTTAAACACTTTGTGATCACTTCTAACCACTTGGGATTAGTTGTGGAAGTTGGAAACTTGTCTATAAATGCCCATGAATGATTGGTAAAGGATATGGACCGATTAGAGAGGGGATTGTATGGCCTATAGGCTAAAAATTCAATAAAATTCATAGTTTCTTGCATATTTTGATCTCTTATTGTACTTTTTTAATGTTTTGATCATTGATGTGAATTATAGGATGTATTTGAATTTTTTTTGATCCATCTTAGAGGGATTTCATTCTGAATTTTCATTCATATAGTCAAAGTGTTGTAGATAGCCATTTTCACATTGTTTTCTTAAGAAAAATGGTGTAACCATCCCCTTTCTGTTCTAAATTTGACTTTGAGATGGATTTCTAACATTTATCAAATGTATTTATACATAATAATATAGTAATAAGATAGATAATGTAGATTATCATCCATTTGGGAAAGTTGGAGTGTAATACCCATCCATGTTTTGCTTTTAGTTTAGGATGCCGTACTTTTAGGCATTGGTTCCAGTTGTTGGCCGAATTCTATTAGGCCACATTTCGTGTGGGTGGATATTATTTCATTTGATGATGATACTTGATTATGATGTTATGATTTTAATTTATGCATAGATAGTTGTGATGATGTTATCATGTTGATTATTATTTGTCAATTTCAGTTTATGATATACTTACCCCATACTTGCATGTGTATGGTTGTCTCATATGTGAATGTACTTGTTGATGTGTTGTTATGGTAGAGGACGGAGACATAGTTATTTGCTTCGGCGAGATCCACACGTTCGACCGATCCCTATCATTGATTGTGATATTATATTATGCATGTACATGTGTGATCTTTGATGACAGGATTGCAGGTACAGGGCATCATCTTCCCTGAATTGGCAGGAGTGAGCGTGCCCATAAATATTCATCTCAATGGTAAAGAGGGGAGGTGACATACAAATCCAAAACCCTAACCTAAGCCTAATCATCCTAATGTAGGATGAGTTTCAGT
>MU225916.1:2574682-2585073 GCA_018584345.1 Thuja plicata
TTGTTTAATTTTAAATTTTGTTCTAGCCACTTTTAGAGGCCAAAAAGTGGTCCTAAGAACCAATTTTAGTAAAATTCAAGTACCTTAGTGATAGGGGTATGGGTTAGGAACATTTCTAACACTTCTAGAACCTACTAGTGGCCTTGGTGACCCTATTTATAACCCATTACTCGTATGTTGCGAAAATGGAGTGAGTCTTGACCTTTTACCCAAACCCACACTATTTTCCAATCTTGCATTTATGATACGGGACAAAGGACAGCCTAAGGACTTAGGGGTCAATTCTAAATTTAATATTAGTGGGTAGGATTTAGAGACGTTTTTAGAGGCCCTTTGTAGAGTTAGAGGGTGTTCACCCACTCTCTACTTTTAGAGACATTATCATTTTTTATTAAAGGAAGCAAAAAGGGATTGGGCTCTTCTCAAACATTATTTTGACATAACACTTGTGAAGGTTGGTCTCCACCATTGCCATGGAAGATTTCTTGTTTTGTTGCAATTAGAGTAGTGTATATTTCATTCTCTTGTATATGTGATTTATGTGTTTTGTATTGTTTTGATGTAAGGGAATAGGATTTTGGGTTTGATTTCATGCTTCTTGTATTTATCTTGTTTGAATGAGGGAGTTTTGTGAAGGGTGTAATGAAATTACTCACCCTTGGATAGGGAAGAAGTGGCCAAGTATGGGTGAAGGGGTTAGTTGGATTCCATGAATGTGTAGAGTCTCTTCTCATGGAGAGAAGATGGAAAAATGCAAGGTGTATGGGCCCTTGCAAGCCAATGAAGGTTATTATCTTGATTTGGGGGAGATAAGGAGGAAAATGTATGGAAGAATGCATGTGAATTTTAGCCTTGGAAAGGCATGTTTATTGTTGTATTTCATTTGGCAATATCCTACATGGAATTCCACCTTCACCCTTATTTTGGAATCAAAATGAATCCTATTGTGTAAGCCTTGGATGGGTGTATCGCATTGTCTTTGTGTTTCATGAATGGTGTGAATGTCACCCGTTGGTCACCGGTTCTCCAAGCTCGGGGGTGGTCTCCTTGAGACCTAGGATGGGAGGTGAGCTCTCCATTGTTATTTTCATGTTGTATTTTGTAGATTTTGGAAGAACCTTATGTTGGAGCCATTTAGAATTGGAACTTGGATGTTGGTCTTATTGCCTTGATATTGGAGACTTCTCAATTTTAGTATCTCTTATTGTATTGTGCCTTCATGTTGAAGGTGAAGTGTGTAATGGAATGTATTAAATTTTGTAGTCTTCAATGTTGTAAATGAAGATGTAACCATTTGTGAAAAAGAAAAAAATCATGTGCTCAAGTTAGACGAATTGCAAGTCACTTGTTTTTTTTTAAATTGTGGTCTTGCAAAATTTCAACCTTAATATGTTCTTTCTCCTGCCCTGAAATCTAGATTTCTACCACAATATGATCAAACACTTTTCCTTGAATTCAATATTGCAATTTCAAATCTTTGGAGGAAAACATGTTAACAATGGTTTATTAATCAAATTAGGACACTAATTAATAACTACATATTACCAATATTATATAATTAATTCTCTTAGTGTAATGCATCAATAGAAGATATATTGCATACATTTAACTTCAACAAAGAAAAAACAAAGGAAATGCAATGTTAGAGGAGATGGCAAAAATATCACTTTCCATATTTTTGAGAGCCAAAATGCTTTGTAGAAAATGTATGAGGAAAGGATTTAATTCTCTTTACCATAGATAATATTCCCCCCAAATATTCCCTCTCTAAGTATGTGATTAGGGTTCTAATCCCCCTAAATCCCTCTTGGTTTGTGTAAACTTTACTAAGAAAACAAAATTAAATAAAAAAAACAAGACACATATTATTACATGCATTATGTTACCTTAATATTTCAGTGGGCCCCACACCCAATTTACCTCAACATACAATACAATATAATTAAACACAAAAAAATGAAGTAAACTACAATGTCACTTACCTTTCTTTCTTGTTGGGGGGACTACCTTTACGGTCACCATCTTCATTGGGTATAGCACCACCCACCAAGACATGCACCCACTTCCATCTTCTTCCCCATACATACCATGCTCCCCCTGACATGACTTAGTACCTTTCTTGCTGACATGTTTAGCTACCCCCTTTCCATTCAAATTTACTTGCATTTGGATTAAAGTTAATGCATTAGGTGGGCCCCAAACTTTATGTTTCTTTAAACCTGCACTTATCCCCTTGAAACAATTCATCCCCTTTTGCAGCCCCTTGACTTTTTGTCTTGTCTCATCACCCACTTGGCACGTGGGCCAAGGGAAAGGAGATGGTGATGGGATAGGGGTAGGATAGGGGTAGGATGGACTACTAAGTGGGTTAGTAGGATGGATTAGTAGGTAGGTTAGTAGGTAGATTAGTAGGTGGGTTAGTAGGTATTAAGTTATTTTAAGTTTTTGTTAAATATATTTACTTTTTATTACTTCATTTTAAATTGTGTAGTCTTGTTAATAGATTAATGCATTTAATTTTTTTTAAATTGCATAGTTAGTTAATAGTTTAATAACTCACGTTATTAATTGAAATCATTTAGTCTATTAGAGTAATAGATTTATTCGGTTAATTTAAATTGTATAGTTTAGCTCTACTATTTTCATTTAATTCAATAATGATTATTACTATTAAGTGCTTTCATGAAATTGTTAAAAAGGGTAAAATTTGAATAAAGATGTATTAATGGGCTAGGTTACTATGTTAAATTAAGTATTCCTTTCGAACCATGAGAAATTTCTCTTTGTAGTTAATTAATTATTTATTATAAAAAAATGTGTGAACAAATGAAGTTTAGGATTTAGTTATTATTGATATCAGTTAATTGGAAAATCTGGATAGTTCCTAAAGCAAGTTAAAAGCATCCTTTAGCAATTTAATTGGATAAGATTATAGTAATTGTGAGAACCTTATTATATCAGGGATGTTTAAGGGTTGTAATGACATTGAATAGGATTAATAAATTGGATTGCTAGGTCAACCATTAATATAGTTTGTATATCCCTGTGTCCTTGTAGTACTAAACCGTAGGGTCTCTTGTCATTATCGAGTTGAAATACCAACTTTGTATCCACCTTTGTTGATAACCCTGAATCAATCTATGTCTGGAACCTTTAGCTCAAAGATTAACTTCACCATGTTTTCACCTTTCCTCAACACTTTCAGTATTATTGTGTCATCATAGTTGTCATTTTTATGTTAAAAAAAAATTATGTGTGTTTTTCCCTAGTTTTCGGCATGACATTTTGGTATCAGAGCCATGTTTCGACACTAGGAACCTAAACCCATTATGTTTCAACTCATTTCAAACTTAAATTATTGTGTAGGATGTGTTCTGTCACACGAGCTGGCCAACGAGGTAGAGGTTGTAGAGCTTCCCATGTTGAGGCAGAATGGGGGGATGTACAACCTCCACCACCACCACCACCTCAAAACCCTAAACAATATATTTTGGACATCCTCTAGAATCTGATTGGGGTGATTCAGTAGAGACTACCACCCATAGATTAGTAGCCCGAGTAGTAGATTCCCAAAAGGAAGCACCGATTTCTGAGGGTGATAGAGTAGTTAACAGAGCAAGGAGAAGGAGTCCCCCACCCAGACATGTTGAGGGTCATGGTTATCATGAGGGTGAGTTGGTTCATCAGGTTGAGGTACCACCCGAGCATGAGATACATGCCAGAGAGAGACTTGATAGAGAAGTTGGAGATGATATCCGAGAGTTATTGTGGCTCCATCCACTCTTGTTTTTGGGATCCACTGATGGGTCAGTATACAAGGCCTGGTTACAGAATTTATGGTGATCTTTTGGATTATGCCCTTATGGGAGTAATCTAAAGGCGTGACTTGTAGTCCATTTTCTATCAGAGAAAGCCTCCACTTGGTGGGAGTAGGAGGAGTCCATAGGTGGAGTGAGTATTGACACACTCACCTTGGAGTCTTTTGTGGCCCATTTCTGAGAGAGATAGCTCTCTGAGCATTTGAGACAGAGATAGATCAAGGAGTTCCATGATCTCTAGCAGAGAGGTCTCACAGTGACCCAATATGAGAGTCAATTTATTGAGCTCCTTCCATATGTTGATTACATGAAGGATGAGAAAATTTGTATCCATCATTTCATTAAGGGACTCAATATATCTCTTTAGGGTAAAGTACGCCTAGCCTTTCCTACCATATTGAGAGAGACAGTTGAGATGAAACTTGTAGCTAAGGATATCCATACTAGACAGGAGTCACAGGATTGGTCTCAGCACCAAAACCCCTCTACCCAGTAGTCGGGATAGAAAAGGCCCCCTTGGAAAGGGAACCAGAATCACTCAACAGGATCCTTTAAGGGTCAATAGTCTTAGGAGAAGATATCTTAGTATAATTCTAGATAGAGGCCATCATAGGGTTATCAGGGCTCTAAGCCCAAACAATGGAAATATTAGGATCCTAGACGAGATCAGAGGACAAAGGCCTCTTAGGTACAGGAAGCTAGGACTTAGCAGTCCTCTAGGGGTGTTTACAGTAAGTCTAGTAGGATCAGAGGACCACAAAAGTTTAAATCATAGGGAGTATAGATTCAGACCAAAGGGCCATGTTACACTTGCAGCAACATGGGTCATATAGCGAGAGAGTGCCCACAGGGACAGTTAGTTGGTCATCAGAGAGGAGCTACTTCAGACCTACAGTTAGAGACATGGGTAGATCCCATAGGGTTTTTGTAGCAGTTGATAACCGCCAGGCTGAGCATCAGGCCATAATTATTGAGGCCATAGGTATGATACGAGGTAGTATGGTTACTATTTTATTTGATTCTAGAGCTACTGACTCCTTTATATCTCCATATGTAGTGGAGCATTGCGGGCTAGTGGCAGTTAGATAGGATGTCAATTGGGAGGTAGAGTTAGACTTAGGAGCCAGGGTGTCAGTTAGTTCCATGGTCTGAAATTTTCAGATTCAGATTGGAGACATATCCATGATGTCTAATCTATGCATTACCCCTCTAGGTTCATATGATGTTGTCCTTGGAATGGATTGGCTTTATGCCCATGGTGCCAAGATGGAATGACGACAGAAGAGGGTAGAATGTGTGGATGCGAAAGGTACTCGTAGGGTGATCTTCGAAGTGTAGAGACCTATATCTCTTCACATTATTTCCACTATGTAGCTTAGGCAGTGCATGCAAAAGGGATGTCAGCTATTTTCTATCACCATTAGTGATAGGGAGGAGGATTTAGAGAGGGAGCCATCCCTCGATGATTTTCCTATCCTATAGGAGTTTGTCGATGTATTTCCTTTAGAGCTCCCTGGTATGTGATAGGGAGAAACTTGATATATTTCTTGAGTTTTCTTGAACTCCTATTAGGTCACTCCTAGGACCCCTTAGGGCTTCCTCAATCCACCCTCTACTATTTGGAAAGATACACTTCTTCCCTCTACCAAGAATCTACCCATCTTGCTAGGTTCTCCATTTTTTCCTCTACAAGAACTCTCCACATTTACACCTTCCAAGCCCTCACCATTGGTTTGAGTTGCAAGAGGTCAAGGGCTTCATTTCACTCCAATCTTGACTCCAAGATGAGGTCTCAATTTTCCAAGGGCATTCATTTACCAATCAAGCACTAGTTTCCTAAGATTTAGGCCTTGTAGCCTTTTTTTTCAAATTAGGCCTCCTTAAATCTAGGAAATCACTATTTCAGGCATAAACTTCCAAAGGACCCCCTAAAATTTTTTTTTAGTTCACAAGTATGGAAAAAACCCACCAAGAATTTCTAGGTTTCAAGGTCCAACTCTGTCCGTACACCCTGTTCTGAAATAGGGCTTCTTCCATGTTTTTAGGCCTATTTTGTGTCTTTGGCTTTAAAACTTGGTAAGATGATTTATTGGAAAACCCTCTTCATTATGGAGTACCTACATCACATCCATGGCCATTTTGGCTCATGAAAACAACCTCTTGCAAATTTACACTATCTTCTATTTGATCTTCCTAATCGGGCTTCTCATTTAGCTCGCCTAGGGAAAGATCTTAAAAATCATTGCATGTACATAACCAATGGTGGGAAGTGGAGTTAGGTCCACATCTTTGCTTCTCAGTCAGAACTGGACAGCAGACTGTCTCAAACAAAAGAATTTACAAAACCCAAAAGGAAAATAATTACAGTACAAACTACCTACTAAAAACACCTTACAACTTGCCCAAAAATGGCTTCACATGATCACAGTCATCAATCTAATCCATGCACAACAAGAAAACACAAAAATCCTTCAAATCTGTTATACTGTCATTCAAAAGCTCTTGGCTCAAGATCCCAAAATCTGTACAATCACCTCTCTCCCTCAAAATTAGGGTTTTTCCTCCTTATATCACCTCAAAACACATGTTCCACTCCTTGGATGGTTTCCAAAAAACATGTAAACCTTGAAACCCTCTAAGACAACAAAATGTTGTCAACAACTTTAAAAAGTTGCTAATGTTGCATAGCAACATTTTTACATCTTTTACATATTTCCCCTTTTTTAAGAGTTTTGCCACTATCCTGACCTAACTAACCCTAGTTATACCTCTTAGGGTATCATAGGACCCTAAAGACATGCAAATCATCGACTTTCCATTTGATCACATCATCAATTACAAGCCATTAATGAGCCAAAATGAGCTATTTTAACCTAGCAAAAACACAAATTTCAAACTAACTTAACCACACTTGGTCTACATGACCTTATATAATTACAATGACCTTCAAGAGGGTATTTAACACTCTCACACACCCAAAATGACATGAGAACCACTAATCCAACTGGCTTCTGAAGGGTGCTCCTACACCATAATACCAAGGCTAAGAACTTAAGTCACCTCTGGTGACAGGAGCTTAGGATCAAATCCCTACTTCTTGAACTCAGTCTTAGCCACCCAAGTGGCCTCAGCCTCTAATTTTCCTACCCACTGAATGAGATGCTCCATGTAAGTTTCCTTCCTAGTCTTTTTCTTGACTCTAGAGTCCAAAATCTTCACAGCGATGGGTGTTGGTATAGGTGAAATCTTAACATCTTCTTCTATTTCCTTACTGTCTATCTGTGAATTAGTTTGTTCTAATGTAGGCCCCTTATACAGCACCAAATATTATACATTAAAGATAGGTGAGATTGCCAAATCTGATGGCAGGTCTAATTTGTAAGCATTTTGCCCATATTTTGCAAGAATCTTGCAAGGATATATCGTCCTCATTTGAAGTTTGGTGGGGACTCCCTTTTGCAATCTAGATTTATTTAGGTGTACCATGACAAGATTTCCCACAACAAACTGAATATCTCTCCATCCTTCATCAACTTTGGCTTTTAGTCTTTGTGTAGCCTCTTGAAGTTGCCTTTTCACTTGGGCGTGAAACTCCTTCATGGATTGGGTGAAATCTTTAGCATATGCACTCTTACCCTCCTCATGCGCCAAGTGTCTTAACTCCATCACACCTCTAGGGTGTAGCCCATAAAATATTTCAAAGGGGCTTTTTCCTATTGTCTTATTAACACTTTCATTGTAGGAATATTATGCCTATGGTAGCAATTGATCCCACATCACTCCATACTCCTTTGTCAAACATCTAAGGAGATTTCTAAGAACTCTATAGATAACTTTGGTCTAACCATCAGTTTGGGGATGGTAGGCTGACCCAAAAGATAGATTGGTTCCCAACCTTGTCCACAAGGTCTTCCAAAAATGACCCATAAATTTTACATCTCTGTTAGGCACTATGCTGATGGGTAAACCATGAATCTAGACCACTTCTTTAAAGAACAAGTGTGCTATATGGCTGGCATCATGGGTGGTTTTTCAAGAAATGAAATGGCTCATCTTACTAAACCTATCTACCACCACAAATATGCTATCCAAACTAGTCTTGGTCCTAGGAAACCCAACCACAAAATCCATACTAATACATTCCCAAGGCCTATTAGGAATGGGTAGAGGCTAGTACAAACCCACATTAGAAGAGGTACCCTTAGCTTTCTGACACACCAAGCATTGCTCCACATACTTCCTTATGTCCTTCTGCATCTTAGGCCAATAATAGAACCTTTTTACTAGTTCTAGTGTCTTGTTTAGGCCAAAGTGGCCACTTAAACTCCCATTGTGCTTTTCTTGTATCACATTCTCCCTCATAGATCCCCTAGGAATGCATAACTATCCTCCTCTAAATAAGAGATCATTCTGAATGGTATAGTCTACAAATTGACTATGGAAATGATTTTTGAAATCCTTACATACCTTGTATGCTTCCGAGAAGTCTTCATCTCCTTCATAGAGCTCCTTAAAACTCTCCAAACCTATACTTTGTAACTGCACCTCTTGGAATATCAAGAGTCTCCTACTTAAAGCATCAGATACTTTATTAAACTACCCTTTCTTGTGCTTGATGGTGAATGTATAGGCGTGCAAGTATTCCATCCATTTGAGATTTCTATTGCTCAGCTTCTCCTGAGAATTGATAAAACTCAAAACTTTGTTGTCAGTATAAACCACAAATTCCTTGGGTAACAAATAGTGCCTCCACTTCCTCAAGGATTGCACTAATTCATATAACTCTAGGTCATAAGAGGAATACCTCTTCTTAGCCTCATTCAATGTTTCACTATAGAATGCCACTGACCTATTCTCTAGGTTCAAAACTGCCCCAACAGCTATACCACTTGCATCACACTCTAGAGTAAACAACTTATCAAAATTTGGTAAAACCAAAATAGGTTGTGTAGCCACTCTCTTTTTCAACCATTCAAAACCCTTACCAGCCTCTAGATTCCACTTGAATTTAGTTTTCACTCCACCTTTAATTTGTTGGAAAGTGACATTGCAAGCAATTGTTATTCTGTCATTGATGTCAAACCTTAATTGGTGAGACTATTGTTATCTATTTGAGTACCATATATATTGTTGATGAATAATATTTAACAAGAAGACCAAGTGAATGGTTGTGTTAAGGAAATTCAAAGGGTACTTGATCAGTTGGCACTCTGGAAAAGTAATTTGTTGTTTATCTTTCAAAGACAATTTTTCTGGTTGTTCTTTCTCGAGCAAGTTTGGCTTATGCCAAGCAAAGTTTCTTATAATGAGAAAAGTTGCTTGTGCTAAGTAAATTTGCTTGTGACAAGAAAAAAATTTCTTAATTCCGAGCACCATTGAAATTGCCAAGTGAAAATAGTGATGCTGGCCGAATTACATTAATTGGATTAATGATGAGATTTGAGATCTCTGGCCGACTTAGTTGATTTTATTGGGATATGTAATGTGAATTAAAGATTGATCCACATCATTTAATGTATGGGTAACCATAATTAATGCATGGTTTAAAGATTTAATTAGAGACTACTTTTGAGAAGTAAATGTAATGCAAAGATGGGATGATCCGTTGGATTTGACCTAACCTAACATCTACAATCTTGTTTAAGCAGCAAAAAGATTTATCTGACCTAGACAGAGAGGTATATGATAACCTCAGGGGTTATTCATTGTGTGTGGATGAATGTATGTGTATGCAAAAGGTTTGCATAGTTGATTTACTATTTAGCATGATCTAGAAGAGAAGGCAAAGGTAGAGGTAGAGTGTTGCATATGTAATTTCTTGATGGATTTCCAAGCATATTAGAAGGTTTAAATGACAATGCAGGCTATCCAGTAAGTTAACATCAGAGCTGTAATTGGATCTAAATTTGCAAAGTAAGTTGTATGTACCAGATCACAACTAATGATTACTTTCTTACCATTGTATCAGTTAAATCCTTTAACAAGGTTGACTTAATAGTCATTTGTATAAATCCTCTAACACAGTGACATTCAGATTGGAATGTTCTAAGTCCTCTAACAAGGCCACTCCTGACAGGGTGATTAAATCCTTTAACCAGGTCACACCTAGCAGTGTGTTATTGTAACCTTTAACAGGGTTGGCTCCTCACAGGGCATCACTTCAGAAGAGTGAAAACTTGGTAGCATGTTACTGGTGGTTTTTCCCATGTTCGGTTTCGACATTATATACTTGTTTCAACTTGTGTGAATGCTTATGGTTTGCTTTACTATTATGTTACTACAAGCTAATTTCAATTGACAGTAAACTGCATGATTTAAGTTGTTGATTTATGCTACTACTGTCGAGTAGATCTGAAGTACATAAAGTTTTATTTGCTACATCTAGACTTGAGGATAACTGATTCACCCCTCCCCTCTCAGTTATTCTAAATTCATTCTAAAAATTAGTATCAGAGCATTGGTCTCCTGAAAATAGTTTGAAGGTACTTGGAGTGAAAAGATCAAGATGTATAAGAAGGAGGTTCCCAAGCTGAACAAAGATAACTTCCCTGCATGGCAGAGCTTGATGAAACT
>MU225916.1:2585934-2612735 GCA_018584345.1 Thuja plicata
ATTCTGATGACAATGATATAGAAGTTGTTTATGTTGCAATGAAAGAAGATTCTGATGATGATGAGAAAACTGCACTAATCTCTTATATGAGAAAAAATGATCATTGGATCATTGAAAATGGTTGTTCGCATCATATGACTGGTGACAAAGATAAGTTTGAAACCTTAAACCAATGTAAAGGAGGATATGTAAAATTTGGTAATGATTCGCCATGTCTTATCAAAGGTAATGGACTGATTAACCTGACTGACAAAATCAGATGTGATGATGTGTATTGGGTTGATGATCTTAAACACAATTTACTAAGAGTTGTACAGTTGAAAAATTCTGGTTACAAAGTTGAATTCCTTCACAGAAAGGCAAAGATCTATGATTCTACTAGAGAATTAGTTGGAAGTGGTGATCAGACCAAAGGTAACTTATTTTATCTGGATTTATCTGAAGAAACATATTTGTTTGCACAGTACAATGATGTTTGGTTATGGCATAAGAGGTTGTGTCATGTGAACTTTGATAAATTGGTAAGCATAAGTAAATTGAAAAAGGTTAGAGGGCTACCTAAGTTGAAGAAACCTGAAAATGCTATGTGTAAACAATGTCAACTAGGAAAGATGACTAAGTCTAGTTTCAAGAGCAAAACACATGTATTATAGGAAATTTTGGAATTGGTCCATACTAATCTCTCTGGCCCCATTGGAGAAAGAAGCTATTGTGGTGCTAGATACTTTATTCTATTTTTTGATGATTATTCAAGGATGATGACTATAATGTTTCTCAAGGAAAAATCTGATACATTCCAGTTATTTAAATGGTACTTAGCTAAAGTTGAAAAGGAAACAAGCAAAATTTTGAAATGCTTAAGATCTGATAGAGGTGGAGAGTTTATTTCTAATGAGTTTAACATGTTTTGCAATGACCGAGGCATAAAGAAATAGATGTCCGCACCTAGGACTCCTCCACAAAATGGTATTACCGAACGAAGGAACAGATCTATTATGGACTGTGAAAGAACAATAATGATGGAGAAAAATGTTGCACAAAAGTATTGGAAAGAAGTTGTAAGTACTGCAATCTATACATTGAATAGAGTTCAAATCAAGAAAGGTATAGATGTTACACCTTATGAACTTTGGTATGGTTATGCACCTAGTGTAATGTATTTTAAAGTATTTGGAAGCAAATTTTTTATACTAAAAGACAATATAATTGTAAAACTAGATGCTAAAGGTGAAGAAGGTATATTCCTTGGTTATTCAAAAAAAAGCAAAGCATACAAATGTTTGAATTCTAATACTAACAAAATTGTTGAAATTGAAAATGTAAGAATTGATGAGTTTGCAGAAAGAAATGAAGCTGAAAGTACACAAGAACCTAAAAGATACAGATCATTCACATATCTGGACGAGGAAGATTCTAATTCACTACCTGAGACTACTACTGATCAACAACATGCACCTACCAAGTCACAGAATGGAGTTGCCGAGCAACTGGAAGTGAATGCCAAGCTATCTGATGGAGATGCTGAGTCATAGAATCAACCAGAACTGAATACAAACGATGAACCTAAAGCAAGGACTGAGCCTACCCCAGAAAAATATGTGAGAAGGAATCACAATTCTAATGAAATCATTAGGTCAAAGGATTCTACTATTATGACAAGAAGTAAGTTGAAAAATGACACGTGTCTGTTATGTGAATTTGAGCCCAAAATAGTGAAAGATGCTTTAGAAAATGAAGATTGGATACAAGCAATGAATGAGGAATTTGAACAAATTGAGAAGAACAAAACTTGGACACTTGTACCTAGGCCAAAGGACAAAAATGTAATTGGCACAAAGTGGGTATTCAGGAACAAACTAAATGAACATGGAGAAGTGACAAGAAACAAAGCTAGACTGGTATGCAAGGGTTATGCACAGGAGGAAGGTATTGACTACGGTGAAACCTTCACCCCAGTTGCAAGATTGGAAGGTGTCAGAACTTTACTTTCATATCCAACCTATAAAGGATTCAAAGTTTATCAGATGGATGTGAAATCTACATTTCTCAATGGAATCTTGGAAGAAGAAGTATATATTGAGCAAGCTAACAATTTTGCAGACCCAAATAAAAGGGATATGCTTTGCAGATTGTACAAAGAATTATATGGATTGAAGCAAGCTCCAAGAGCATCGTATGAGAGATTGCACAATTATCTAATCAAGATTGGATTTGCTAGAACCAATGACAACAACAACCTATACTTGAAGACAGAGCAAAGCAAAGGTACATTATTAGCTAAAATTTTTGTGGATGACATCATATTTAGTGGACAAAATGTGTTATGTCAGAAATTTGCAACAGAGATGCAAACTGAGTTTGAGATGTCTATGTTTGGTCAAATAAAATTCTTTGTTGGCTTACAAATTTATCAAATAAAGAATGGTATCTATATCACTCAATCTAAATATATCAAAGAGATACTGAAAACTTTTGGAATGGAAGAGTCCAAACTAGTGAGTACACCAATGGCTACTGGATAGAAGCTAACAAAAGATGACACAAAAAAAGTGAACCAAACACTCTACAGGTCAATGATTTGAAAACTACAGTATGTTGTACATAGTAGACCTGATATTTCCGTAGATATTGGGATTGTTGCACAATTTTATGCTAATCCTAAAGAAACTCACATGATGGCAGTCAAAAGAATTTTGAGATATTTGAAAGGAACTGAGGACTATGGTCTATACTACAAAAAGAATGACAAGTTTGAACTTAGAGTTTACACTAATTCTGACTGGGCTAGAAATGTTGATGACAGGAAAAGCACTACTGGTGGAGCATTTCTTTTAGGTAAGAAACTGATCTCTTGGACAAGCAAGAAATAGAACTGTACCTCACAATCTACAGCTAAAGCCGAGTATGTGGCAGCAACAGTTAACTATTTTAACATTGTGTGGTTGAAGATACTACTGAAAGGTATGAAGGAAGAAATTACTGACCCAGTTGTCATATATTGTGATAACACAAGTGCTATAAATATTTCTAAAAATCCTGTTATACACTCAAAGACAAAGCATATAGCTATCAAGTATCATTACTTGAGGGAGCTAGTTCAGAGTAAAGAAGTGAGATTGGATTATGTGAACACTAAAGAACAATTAGCAGACATATTCAAAAAAGCACTACCCAAGGATTCTCATGATTATCTACGAGGTAAATTGGGGGTGATTCCCCTAACTAAGCCTAATTAAGTTCTGTATGGTACTGTTGCATCAAATATTTTATTCAGAATATTTGACACATTGATGCATAGTAAGTCACACTTTAGGATGCTGGCTAAAGTTGTGAAGATGAACAAGGACAGAAAAGAAAAATTAGTCATACTGAAGATGATAGGATCAACATGATACTGAAGATCTACATGATAAAGATATTGACATCTTTGGCATTGTTGTCAAAGAGGGAGAGATTACCTATAAAGAGGAAGAAGTGAAGGGAGAGATTACCTATAAAGAGGAAGAGATTTCCGAGAAAGAGAAATTAAAAAGAGGGAAAGATTACATAGAGACAGAGTTACTATTGAAAACATTGAAGTGATTATCTACTCAGAGGGAGTCTATAGATGATTAGACACAAATTATTACAGTGTGATTACAGACACAGATGGAGAAATGTTTTTTACAGATAAGAATCAGAATGAAGCTAAAGACATTAATGTAGATTCATTCATATCAAGGAAAAGAGGTGAATTTTTGGATTGGTTGGTAACTATGCTTGTTAAATCATTGTTCTAATATTTTGTGTTGCCATCAATGCCAAAGAGGGAGATTGTTGGAAAGTGACATTGCAAGCAATTGTTATTTTGTCATTGATGTCAAACCTTAATTGGTGAGACTATTTTTATCTATTTAAGTACCATATCTATTGTTGATGAAGAAGATTTAACAAGAAGACAAAGTGAATGGTTGAGTTAAGGCAATTCAAAGGGTACTTGATCAGTTGGCACTCTGGCAAAGTAATTTGTTATTTATCTTTCAAAGACAATTTTTCTAGCTATCCTGTGCTGAGCAAGTTTGGCTTGTGCCGAGAAAAGTTGCTTATGATGAGCAAATTTTCTTGTGCCGAGTAAAGTTTCTTGTGACAAGCAAAAAGTTTCTCAATGCCGAGCACCATTGAAATTGCCGAGTGAAAACAGTGATGTTGGTTGACTTACAGTAATTGGATTAATGATGAGATTTGAGATCTCTGGCTGACTTAGTTGATTTTATTGGGATATGTAATGTGAATTAAAGATTGATCCACATCATTTAATGTATGGTTAATCGTTATTAATGCATGGTTTCAAGATTTAATTAGAGACTACTTTGGAGAAGTAAATGTAATGCAAAGATGGGATAATCTATTGGATCTTACCTAACCTAAGATCTATGATCTTGTTTAAGCAGAAAAAAGATTTATCTGACCTAGACAGAGAGGTATATGATAACCTCAGGGGTTATTCATTGTGTGTGGATGAATGTATGTGTATGCAAAAGGTTTGCATAGTTGATTTACTGTTTATCATGATCTAGTAGAGAAGGCAAAGGCAGAGGCAGAGAGTTGCATATGTGATTGCTTGATGGATTTCCAAGTAGATCAGAAGGTTTAAATGACAATGCAGGCTATCTAGTAAGTTGACATCAGAGCTATAATTGGATCTAAATTTGCAAAGTAAGTTGTATGTAGCACATCACAACTGCTGATTACTTTCTTACCATTGTATCAGTTAAATCCTTTAACAAGGTTGAATTAATAGTCATTTGTATAAATCCTCTAACAAGGTGACATTCATATTGGAATGTTCTAATTCCTCTAACAAGGCCACTCCTGACAGGGTGATTAAATCCTTTAACCAGGTCACACCTAGCAGTGTGTTATTGTAACCTTTAATAGGGTTGGCTCCTCACAGGGCATCACTTTAGAAGAGTGAAAACTTGGTAGCATGTTACTAGTGGTTTTTCCCATATTGGGTTTCCACGTTAAATACTTGTGTCAACTTGTGTGAATGCTTATGGTTTTCTTTACTATTATGTTACTACAAGCTAATTTCAATTGACAGTAAACTGCATGATTTAAGTTATTGATTTATGCTACTACTGCCGAGTAGATCTGAAGTACATAAAGTTTTATTTGCTAAAACTAGACCTGAGGATAACTGATTCACCCCTCCCCTCTCAGTTATTCTAAATTCATTCTAACATAATTGTGTCTAGGATTGGTGCACATATTTCACTAAAACCTCTAATGAATTTCCTATAAAATTGAGCAAGCCCATGGAAACTCCTTACCTCAATGCTGCATGTAGGCATAGGCCAGCTTAGTATTGCTTCAACCTTGCTAGGATCCATCTTTAAGGTTCCTTGAGACACCATAAAACCTAGGTAGACTAGCTCTTGCTTCATAAATTCACATTTTTCCAAATTAATGGACAACTTCTCCTTATGGACTTTCTTCATAAAAATTCTCAAATGTTGGAGGTGTTCTTCCTTTGTCTTATTGAAAATGAGGATATCATCAAGGTACACAACTACAAATCTGCCTATGTAGTCCTTTAACACTGCAGTCATTAACCTCATAAAGGTGCTTGGGGCATTGCTAAGCCCAAAGGGCATAACCAACCATTCATAGAGCCCTTCTGTAGTCTTGAATGTTGCTTTCCATTCATCCCCCTCCTTAATTCTAATTTTGTGGTACCCACTCTTCAAATCCAGCTTAGTGTAGTACCTTGCTCCTCCCAAACAATCCATAAGATCTTAAATCCTAGGAATGGGAAATCGGTATCTTATAGTGATTCTATTAATTGCCCTTGAATCTGTACAAAGCCTCTACTTACCTCCTTTTTTTGATGCTAGAACCACTGGTACTGCACATGGACTAATACTTTTCCTTATTAGACCTTGGTCCAAAATTTCTTGGACTTGACTAGCTATCTCCTTGTTTTGATCAGGAGTCACCTTGTATGTAGCCTTATTTGGCAGAGATGCTCCTGGTATGAAGTCAATTTGATGACTTATGGTTCTAGGAAGTGGTAATATTGTAGGTGACCCATCACTAACTATGTCTCTAAACTCCATTAGCAACTCTTGCACCTCCTCTGGTAATGGTGCTTGTTCAACTTCTTCTCTTCACTAGGCTTAAGCATGATAGCATAGTGGGTTCCTTCTTCACTCTTTACAGCTTGCATGTACTCCTTACCTCCTTGAAATAAGATATTAGGCCCTACTGATGTAGACCCCTCATCATCTATAAGTGACTATATTTTATAGGTGACTCCGCCTTTCTTGAAAGAATATGAATTCTTCTCTCCGTCATGAGCTATCTTCCTATCAAACTGCCATGGCCTACCTAAGAGTAGGTGGCATGCATCCATGGGGAGTATATCACAAAATATTCTATCCACATATTTTCCAATTGAAAAATAAACCCAGGCTTGTTCATTTACAAGAACATGTTGACCCTTATTCAGCCATGTCACCCTATAAGGTTTGTATGAGGTATCTTTGTTAGGCCTAGCTTGCTGACTGCCTCCTCTGAGATAATGTTATCAGCAGACCCTGAGTCTATGATCATCTTGCAAAATTTCCCAAGTATCTTACACTTCACTCTAAAAAGTACCCTCCTTTGCTTGGCTTCTTCTTTGACAAGTTCCTTTATGAGAATCCTCCTAATCATCAGATTCTCCGCACTCTCTGAATCAAGGTTAATTTTAGGAGCTTTAACACTGCTGGTTTCTTCTTGGGCTAGATAATTCACCCTCTTTTCACTATGTGAACTAGAATCCTTCTCAAGGCATCTATAGGCTCAATGGACTAATTGATTGCAATGAAAGCATTTCATGTTTGCAAAGTGTGAGGCTCTGCCTAAACCTCCAAATCTACCCCTTCCTCCACCTTGGTATCCTCTTCCTCTACTCATGCTACCTCTTCCACTGGTCTCATTGACTATCTCTATCAATTTAGATTATCCTTGTGACCTATAGTCACTGCCTCTGCCAGCATAGTTACCTCTATGTCCTCTATTCTCTTTTCCTCTACCTCTTCCTCTAGAGGTCTGATCATGTTTCCTTTTGCTTTTCTCCTCTATCTTTAAAGGCATCTAATAACATTGTCTCACACTGGTTAACGTAGTAAGAGACATCTCCTCTTGTATAGACCACTTGATCCCATTTTGATACCTAGCTAATCTGATGCTCTCATCCTCCACTATCTTTGATCTTAAGCATAACTTTTGAAACTCCTCAGTATATGCTTTGACTTCAAGGTCTTCCTGACTAAGTTTTTGTCTCTTCCTATGCATTTGGACTTCATAGTCATCCAGTATGTAATTATACTTCAAATTAGCTAACATACCTTTCCATGTAACAATAGGGTTCTTGCCTTCCTTTTCTCTCTCAGTCTGAATATACTTCCACCAGGTAAGTGCTGGTCCTCTCAATCTAGACTTAGCCACTTTCAACTTCTGAGCATTGGTCACACCATCACATTCAAAGTGATTTTCAAGGTTTTCTATCAATCCATAACTAGATTAGCATCCATCTATCCACAAAAAAGTGGCACACCCTCCAAGGCTTTACCACTTAAGTCTTTGAGTGCCTTCAAGAAGGGTTCCTCTGGTAAGACTGGATCAAGAGTAGGTGCTTCTTCTTCTAGGTCCCACTCCTTCTCCTTAGCTTCTTTTTCTTCCTTCTGGTCCACCTTGTCTTTCACTCTCATGTCTGCCTTGTCTTGGACCTCTCCTAAGAGTTTCTCTAGTTGGCTCAACCTTTCTCTAAGCATCGTATTGTCCTCTTCTTGTTCTTCAACTTTCTTGGCCAATTCAACATTGGTCACCATCCTGCTAGATGCACTTGACTCTACACTTGAGTCCTTGGTCTGTAACATCAACTTGTTGCACTACTGCATTCCCAAATCTTAAACGTATGCTCTACTACCACTCTAATAGGGATAAACTTGATATCTTTCTTGAGTTTACTTGAAATCCTATTAGGTCACTCCTAGGACCCCTTATGGATTCCTTAATCAACCCTCTACTACTTGGAAAGATACACTTCTTCCCTCTACCAAGAAACTACTCATCTTGCTAGGTTCTCCATTTTTTCCTCTACAAGAACTCTCCACATTTACACCCTCCAAGCCCTCACCATTAGTTTGAGTTGCAGGAGGTCAAGGGCTTCATGTCACTCCAATCTTGACTCCAAGATGAGGTCTCAATTTTCCAAGGGCATTCATTTACCAATCGAGCACTAGTTTCCCAAGATTTAGGCCTTGTAGCCTTTTTTTCCAATTAGGCCTCCTTAAATCTAGGAAATCACTATTTCATCCATAAACTTCCAAAGGACCCCCTAAAAGGTTTTGGAAGTTCACAAGTATGGAAAAAACCCACCAAGATTTTCTAGGTTTCAAGGTCCAACTCTATCCGTACACCCTGTTTCCGAAATAGGGCTTCTTCCTTGTTTTTAGGCCTGTTTTGTGTCTTTGGCTTTAAAACTTGGTAAGATGATTTCTTGGAAAACCCTCTTCATTATAGAGTACCTACACAATATCATACATCACATCCATGGCCTTCTTGGCTCATGACAACAACCTCCTACAATTTTACACTATCTTCTATTTGATCTTCCTAATCGGGCTTCTCATTTAGCTCGCCTAGGGAAAGATCTTAAAAATCATTGCATGCACTTTAAGAGCTCCTCCTTCCACATTATTGAAGCTTCATGGAACTATTATCCATCCCCAAGTGTTTTTATAGAACCAATTGTGAGAAGTGGAGTTATGTCCACATCTTTTCTTCTCAGTCAGAACTAGACAGCAGACTGTCTCAAACAAAAGAATTTACAAAACCCGAAAGGAAAATAATTACAGTACAAAATACCTCCTGAAAACATATTACAAAATGCCCAAAAATGGCTTCACATGATCATAGTCATCAATATAATCCATGCACAACAAGAAAACACAAAAATCCTTCAAATCTATTATACTATCATTCAAAATCTCTTGGGTCAAGATCCCAAAATCTGTACAATCACCTCTCTCCCTCAAAATTAGGGTTTTTCCTCCTTATATCACCTCAACACACACGTTCCACTCCTTGGATGGTTTCCAAAAAACACTTAAACCTCAAAATCCTCTAAGAAAACAAAATGTTGCCAACAACTTAAAAAAGTTGCTAATGTTGCATAGCAACATTTTTACATCTTTTACATATTTCCCCTTTTTTAAGAGTTTTGCCACTATCCTGACCTAAATAACCCTAGTTAGACCACTTAGGGTATCATAGGACCCTAAATAAATGCAAATAATCAACTTTCCACTTGATCACATCATCAAGTACAAGCCATTAATGAGCCAAAAAGAGCTATTTTAACCTAACAGAAACATAAATTTCAAACTAACTTAACCACACTTGGTCTACAGGACCTTATATAATTACAATTCCCTTCAAGAGGGTCTTTAACACTCTCACACACCCAAAATTACATGAGAACCACTAATCTAACTAGCTTCTCAAGGGTGTTCGTGCACCAGTATGCCTCCACCCAGAGTAGTGGATTTTCACATAGACCTTGTGCGAAGAGCCGAACCAGTATCAAGAGCACCATATAGGATGACTACCCATGAGCTTAATGAGCTCAAGATTCAGCTGGAGGAGCTCTTGGAGAAAGGGCATATTCAACCTATTTCAACCTAGCATGTCACCTTGGGGTACACCAGTGATCTTCGTGAAGAAGAAGGATGGATCACTTAGGTTGTGCATTGATTATCGACAATTGAACAAAGTAACTATTAAGAATCGATACCCACTTCCTAGGATTGTTGACCTCTTTGATCATTTACAGGGTGCTTGAGTGTTCTCAAAGATTTATCTGAAGTCAAGTTATCATCAGTTGATAATTTTGGAGAGTGATATTCACAAGACTGCATTTCATACGAGGTATGGTCACTATGAGTTCATCATGGTACCATTTGGTCTCACAAATGCTCCAACAATTTTCATGATTTTCACGAATGAATTATTTTGTACCTTCTTGGATAAGTTTGTGGTTGTGTTCCTAGATGATATTTTGATACATTCTAATAATGAGAAGGAGCATGAGGAGAACCTGAGGAAGGTTTTTCAGAGGTTGAGAGAGAACCAATTGTTTGGCCGCTTGTCAAAGTGTATGTTCTTCTGACCTGAGGTACATTACTTGGGTCATGTTATATCTGGCAATGGAATATCTATAGACCCATCAAAGATCTGAGCCATTATGGGTGGGCCAACTCCCACCAGTTTCACTGAGGTGAAGGGTTCTATGGGGTTAGCAGGATATTATAGATGCTTTATTGTGGGATTTCTTAGATTGGCACACCCCATCACCTCCCTTCAGAGAAAGGGAAAGCAGTATGAGTGGATAGAGAAGTGTGAGAGATCCTTTTAGGAGCTCAAGAGAGCCCTCATGAGTGCACCAATACTTGTAGTGCTAGACACAGCAGAAGATTTTTTAGTGTGCATAGATGCATCATTGGATGGAATAGGGTCAGTTCCTATGCAGGATGGATGACCTATCTCCTATGAGTCTAGTAAGTTGAAGACTCGTGAGATTAATTACCCTACTCATGACCTAGAGCTTGCTACAATGGTTCATGCTTTAGTGAGGTGGTGACACTTTCTTCTAGGTCATAGATTCGAGCTTCATTGAGACTATCAGAGCTTGCAGTACATTTTCACTCAGTCGATATTTAATGCTAGACAAAGAAGGTGGATGGAGTTCCTATGTGAGTATGATTTTGATGTTCATTACATCAAAGAGAAGGAGAATGTGGTTTCAGATTCCTTGAGTAGGAGATGCCACAAGCTTTCATCTGTGAAAACTTGTACCAATTTGAGAGAGCGTATCCTAATTTATTTGCCAGAGGATCCCTTTTATGTGGAGGTTTGTCAGTTGGTGCATTCTCAGATACCCTTAAATGGGAAGTATATAGAGTATTCCTTGGAGTCTGATGGACTATTACGTCATAGGGGCATATCTATGTACCTTCCATTGGGGATTTGTGTGAGTTCATTTTACTTGAGGCACACAAAGAACATTATGCCATGCACCCTGATGTTAAGAAGTTAAATGCACATTTGAGATAGTTGTATCATTAGCCAGGCATGAGACTACATATTCCTAGTATTGTTGCAAGATGCCTAGAGTGCAAGAGGATGAAAGCCTAGCACCGTCACCCTGGTGGGCTTCTACAACCACATGAGATATTTGAGTGGAAGTGGGATACTATATCTATGGACTTCATTTTTTGTCTCCCCATCTCTTCTTGTCGCCATGATGCCATCTTGGTGACATTTGACATGTTTACCAAGGTTTCCCGCTTCTCACCCATGCGTACTACATTCATAGCATGAGACGTAGCTCAAGTGTTCTTGTGGGATATTTTTAGACTTCATGGCATTCCACGTAAGATCATCTCTAATAGAGACTCATTGTTCACATCATCCTTTTGGAGAGAGTTATAGACAGCATTGGGCACTAGGCTCAATTTTAGTACAACGTATCACCCTCAGACAGATGGTCAGACTGAGAGAGTTAATTAGGTATTGGAGGATATATTGTGCATGTACTTGATGGACCATCAGGTCAAGTGGGAAGAATACCTACATCTAGTCAAGTTTTCCTATAATAATGGGCATCATTCTTCTATAGGTATGCCACCTTATCAGGCCTTGTATGGTAGACCTCGTAGGACACCCTTAAGTTAGGAAAGGATTGAGGATAGAGTATCTATTGGTCCTTAGTTATTTAGAGAGATGGAGAAGCAGGTGGATTTGATTCGATAGCATCTTAGAGAGGCACATGATAGACAGAATAAATATGCACACGCGAAGAGGGTTGATAGAGAGTATAAGGTTTGAGATAGATTCTTCTTGAGAGTGAGACTGCACAAGAGTTTGATCTGATTCAGAAAGGGCTCTAAGTTGGTACCTTAGTTTGTTGGACCATTTGAGATCTTAGAGAGGATAGGACCAGTTGCATACCATTTAGCTTTTCCACCTAGCCTGTCACGCATCCACGATGTGTTCCATGTTTCTGTACTTTGAGGATATATTTATGATGAGACTCATGTGATAGATTGCGATGCCTTTTAGGTGGAGTTAGATGAGAAGCTAGCACTAGATCCCATTCATATTATACCCCGATGGACCCTTGCACTATGAGGTTGAGAGCTGGACCAGGTTAGGGTTCAGTGGGATTTTTATGATGAGGTCACAACTTCATGGGAGGACGCAGTACATATGAGATCTCAGTACCCATATCTTTTTGATGAACTCCAAGAGGAAGTTCATGCCTAGTGGGAGAGGATATGAGGCCTCAACCCAACCCATCATAGCTCAGAGGATACACTTATTTTGATACATTATGATTTGATATTTTGGGACATTATATGTGATGGACTAGACATTATTAGTATTTATTATGTCATGTGATGATTACTTCAGTATACCTTATTGATGATGTTTATGATGTTTGGGTATATGCATTCACTATGATGATTATTTTAGTATTTTTAATTCAAATGGAAAAATATGTTATGATATTTGATTATGTAATCAGTTATGGTTATCAGGTGTAGAAATGGAAAAAGGTTATTAAATGCAACCGTAGAATGTTCAGTCCATTGATTATCCAATTTGAGAAATTATATGTGTGTGTGCTTTTATTGAGCTACTGATGTTTAATTTAGTGTGCAAGAAAACTACCATGGAAAATTATTAGAGAATCAATAACCAACCATATGTGCAAACTGTAAAGCCAAGGTTGAATCTAATGAAGAGATTTGAACCTCGTTAAGAGATTTTATTCATAACCGTAAATTGTATGTATGTGTTAGGTGTTTTCACTGTGCAATTAGTGACATGTCAATGTGGTATTATGTTATTTTATAGTGTCACTTGACACTTGTTATGTGTTTATGTAATGACATGTCTACTAAGGTTGGAAATGTAACCCAATTAGATTGTTTAATTTTAAATTTTGTTCTAGCCACTTTTAGAAGCCAAAAAGTGGTCCTAAAAACCAATTTTAGTAAAATTTAAGTACCTTTGTGATAGGTGTATAGGTTAGAAACATTTCTAACAATACTAGAACCCACTAGTGGCCTTGGTAACCCTCTTTATAATCCATTACTCACATATTGCGAAAATGGAGTGAGTCTTGACCTTTTACCTAAACTCACACTCTTTTCCAATCTTTCATTTATGATAGGGGACAAAGGACAACCTAAGGAATTAGGGGTCAATTCTAAATTTAATATTAGTGGGTAGGATTTGGAGACCTTTTTAGAGACCCTTTGTAGAGTTAGAGGGTTTTCACCCACTCTCTACTTTAAGAGACATTAGGGTTTTCGGTTGAAGGAAGCAAAAATTGATTGGGCTCTTCTCAAATATCATTTTTCCATAACACTTGTGAAGGTTGATCTCCACCATTTCCATGGAATCTTTCTTGTTTTGTTTCAATTAGAGTAGTATGAATTTCATTCTCTTGTATATGTGATTTATGTGTTTTGTGTTGTTGTGATGTAAGGGAATGAGATTTTGGATTTGATTTCATGCTTCTTGTATTTATCTTGTTTGAATGAGGGAGTTTTATGAAGGGTTTAATGGGATTACTCACCCTTGGATAAGCAAGAAGTGGTCAAGAATGGGTAAAGGGGTTAGTTGGATTCCATGAATGTGTAGAGTCTCTTCTCATGGAGAGAAGAGGGAAAAATTCAAGGTGTATTGGCCCTTGCAAGCCAATGAAGGTTATTATCTTGATTTGGGGGAGATAAGGAGGAAAATGTATGGAAGAATGTATGTGAATTTTAGCCTTAGAAAGGAATGTTTATTGTTGTATTTAATTTAGAAATCTCCTACATGGAAGTCCACCTTCACCCTTATTTTGGAATCAAAATGAATCCTATTGTGTAAGCCTTGGATGGGTGTATCTTGTTGTCTTTGTGTTGCATGAATGGTGTGAACATCACCTGTTGGTCACTGGTTCTCCATGCTCAGGGGTGGTCTCCTTGAGACCTAGGATGGGAGGTGATCTTTCCATGGTTAGTTTCATGTTGTCTTTTGCAGATTTTGGAATACCCTTGTGTTGTTTCCATTTGGAATTGGAGCTTGGATGGTGTTCTTCTTGCCTTGATATTGGAGTCTTCTCCATTGTAGTATATTTTCTTGTATTGTGCCTTCATGTTGAAGGTGAAGTGTGTAATGGAATGCATTAAATTTTGTAGTCTTCAATGTTGTAAATGAAGATGTAACCATTTGTGAAAAAGAAAAAAATCATGTTCTCAAGTTAGATGAATTGCAAGTTATTTCTTGTTTTTTTTAAAATTGTGGTCTTGCAAAATTTCAACCTTAATATGTTCTTTCTCCTCCCTTGAAATCTAGATTTCTACCACAATATGATCAAACACTTTTCCTTGAATTCAATATTGAAATTTAAAATCTTTGGAGGAAAACATGTTAACAATGGTTTATTAATGAAATTAGGACACTAATTAATAACTACCTATTACCAATATTCTATAAATAATTGTCTTAGTGTAATGCATCAATAGAAGATATATTGCATACATTTAACTTCAACTAAGACAAAACAAAGGAAATGCAATGTTAGAGGAGATGGGAAAAATATCACTTTCCAGATTTTTGAGAGCCAAAATGCTCTCTGGAAAATATATGAGGAAAGGATTTAATTCTCTTTACCATAGAGAATATTCCTCCCCCCGCCAATATTCCCTCTCTAAGTATGTGATTAGTGTTCTAATCCCCCTTAATCCCTTTTGGTTTGTGTAAACTTTACTAATAAAACTAATTAAATAAAAAAAAACAAGACACATATTATTACATGCATTATGTTACCTTAATATTTTAGTGGGCCCCACACCCACTTTACCTCAACATACAATAAAATATAATTAAACACAAAAAAAAATGAAGTAAACTATAATGTCACTTACCTTGATTGCTTGTTGGGGGGACTACCTTTTTTGTCACCATCTTCATTGGGTATAGCACCACCCACCAAGACATGCGCCCACTTCCATCTTCTTCCCCATACGTACCATGCTCCCCCTGACATGAATTAGTGCCTTTATTACTTACATGTTCAGCTACCCCCTTGCCATTCAAATTTCCTGGCATTTGGATTAAAGTTAATGCATTTGGTGGGCCCTAAACTTTATGTTTCATTAAACCTACACTTATCCCCTTGAAAGAATTCATCCCCTCTTTCAACCCCTTGACCTTTTGTCTTGTCTCCTCACCCACTTGGCATGTGGGCCAATGGAAATGAGAGGGTAATGGGATAGAGATAGGATAGGGGTAGGATGGATTATTAGGTGGGTAGGTAGGATGGATTAGTAGGTGGGTTAGTAGGTAGATTAGTAGGTGGGTTAGTAGGTATTAAGTTAGTTGAAGTTTTGGTTAATATATTTACTTTTTATTACTTTATTTTAAATTGTGTAGTCTTGTTAATAGATTAATACACTTACTTTTTTAAAAATTCCATAGTTAGTTAACAGTTTATTAACTCATGTTATTAATTGAAATTGTTTAGTCTATTAGAGTAATAGATTTACTGAGATAATTTAAATTGTATAGTTTAGAATTACTATTTGCATTTAATCCAATAATGATTATTACTATTATGTTCTTTCATGCAATTGTTAAAAAGTGTAAAATCTGAATAAAGATGTATTAATGGGCTAGGTTAATATGTTAAATTAAGTATTCCTTTCGAACCATGGCAAATTTATCTTTGTACTTAATTAATTATTTATTATAGAAAAATGTGTGAACAAATGAAGTTTAGGATTTAATTATTATTGATATCAGTTAATTGGAAAATCTAGATAGTTCCTCAAGCAAGTTAAAAGCATCCTTTCGCAATGTAACTGGATAAGATTATAGTAATTGTGAGAACCTTATTATAGCGGGGATGTTTAAGGGTTGTAATGACATTGAATAGGATTAATAAATTGGATTGCTAGGTCAACCATTAATGCAATTAGTATATCCATGTGTCCCTATAGTACTAAACCATAGGGTCTCTTGTCATTATCGAGTTGGAATACTAAATCGGTATCCACCTTTGTTGATAACCCTGACTCAATCTATGTCTTGACCCTTCAGCTCGAAGATTAACTTCACCATGTTGTCACCTTTCCTCAATGTTTTAAGTATTATTGTGTCATCATATTTGTTGTTTTTATGTTTAAAAAAAAAAACATTCTATGTGTTTTGCCCTAGTTTTGGGCATGACACTAAGGTTTTCAGTTGCTATTTATTGTCCTAATTATCATTCATGATAAGAGAAAATTGTAAAGAGGATATTTGTGGAGCAGAGAAAAGATCTCTTTATTGATGATTTGTGTCAAATTCTATGCAAAGAAATAGAGTATCCCTCTGATTAAAAACTATTATTTTTATCTTGTTTAAGGGTTATGTGCTCTGAGAAGTTGGTTCTTCTACATAGAGAGGGGTTGGTGCTCTGGGAAGTGGGTTCTTCTAAATAGAGAGGGGTTGGTGCTCCTAGAAGTGGGAGCTTCTAAATTAGTGTGGGGTTGGTCCTTCTTGAAGTGGGTGCTTCTAACTAGTAAGGGAGTGGGTTCTCTAAAAATTTTCTAATAAGGTTCAATAAAAGATAAATTGAGAGTTGTTTTTTTATCCTTAGGGGTTTTCCACTATAAACCATTATGTCAAGTGATTAAATGTGCGAATGTGATTTATTGTTTACGATATTTTATATTTGTTACACATATATTAAATTATTTATATTATGTTCTATTGGATATTATAATGTTTTAAATTTAATTCTTTAAATGGTTATGGATATTCTTATTTTATAGATAATTGATTCACCTCCTGTGATCCTAGTATTCCAACAAGCGGGAGAAGGTTTCCCATTTAAAATTTTTATCAACTTGGGTTGGTCTTGGTAGAAGGAATAATATTGGTAATAAGTGTAGGAATAAGAAGTTGATGGATTTGTCTAAAAGGAAATTTGATTTAAATATTTTTGATGATTTGTCTAACAATTTGGATTCTAAAGATTGTATTGTAGATGTGTTTGATGCTTCTACTGATTAGGAAACATAAGAAGAGGAAGGACTGATTGGACTTGAAGAAGAATTTATTTCATCCTTAGATGTGATCTGTTAGCATAAATTATCTAGTTATGCTAAGTGTTACATTGATGAAGATTGGTATAGAATTGATGATAGGTGAATCATTTATTTGATTTTCATTGATGTCAACTAATTGACTTATTGTTTTTAATATGTTACGCGATATTACGTGAGTGAATCATAAGTTGCACTATGTTTCTAAAGTTTTGATTCTAATGGATGGTTATATCATGTGTTGTGATATTAAATTTTCCATTGTGACTCTGGATATGGAGAATTGAGTTTATTATTTTTTAGTGGACTCAAACTGGGTAATTGTTAAAATAGTCAGTGACAAACAATAAGTGATTTGATTGTTATTTCAAATCAGTAAAGTATTTGATAGAGAATTCATTAGATATGATTATAAAAAATGTCAATATATTATGTTTGCGAGCACGAATCATAATGTTAACTGATGCTACTAGTTTAATCGACTTGAAGTAGTGTCAACAGAATGAACAGGTAAACACAAAAGAGTTCTTCAACATGCTTTGAAGATTTGTAGACCAGTGATGGAATTTGATGTGGAAAAAGGATCAATGATGATTTTTATAAACTAGTATGTTAGTTCCATTATTTTTGGGACTTACTTGACATAACATTGATCGAGGTATGCATTAGAGGTGGATTCTTCAAGAAGTTTCTTTTGGTCAAATGAATTTTTGAAATCACTCAAGTACCAAGGAAAATAGTATGAGTAAGCCAATGCGGTCATAGGAAAATATTTGTTGAGTGTCTAGATACTTTTTATCTTACCTAAGTTGATATGGATAATTCATATCTCAAATCAAGGGTTTTTTGTAAGTTGGTTATAGTAATTCTATATATCAGAAGTTGAAGAAGAAGCTAATTTCCGATTGTGAATTGCTGAATATTTCGGTGGCTAAGAAAGTGAAGGAATCAGGTGCGATCAAGCCAAGGAAGAGTATATAGTATGATGATGTATTTTAGAGCTTAAAAGGATCTTATTATTCCAAGGTAGTGCAATTTTCATACATTATTTTATCTGTTGCTTTTTAATCATTGTAACAATGAAATCCCTTAATAGGGTAATCCTAACACATATTTATTATAAACCCTCTAACAAGGTGACATATTAGCTTTTGTTTTAAGTCCTCTAACAAGTTTTTTCCTAATAGGAAAAATATTCTAATAGGTCTAAAGGGAATTTAACTCGGTAGAACCTAACAGTGTTTTGTAAACCTTTAACATGGTAAGCTCCTAATAGGGCATATTCCAAAAGAGTAGAAATTTTGTGGATATCATCTCACACCGTGGTTTTTCCCCAATTGCATTTCCACAAGATAAATATGGTGTTTAAAATGTGTGGTTGATTACTTTTGGATGTATGCATTAAAATTTTTACTTATGTTAGATGATATTAAATTTTTTGGTGCATAGAGTTTAAAGAAGTTGAATTAGTGAATTCTTGCTTTACTGCTTCACCCCTCCCCTCTCAATAATGAGGCTTGTATTAAAAAATTGTATCAGAGAATTTGTCCCCTTATTGTGAAATATTAACAGCTTATGGAAAATATTTGAAGATGTATAAGAAGGCAGCACCTAATTTCTCTAAGGAAAATTTCTCTACATGGGTAAGCAGGATGAATATGCATCTTTCATGTATGGGAGAGTAAGTATTGGATCATCTTACAACCAAGTGTGTTCAACCTTCTGGAACCCTAACTCCTGATGAAATAAAAATAAATTTGGAACATAACTCTGTAATGATATAAATTGCAAATGCTATGGGTGACGTCGAGTTTTTAGATATCAAGGAAATGTATAATGATAAAGATATTTGGGATAAGTTGCTAACAGTCCATGGTAGTGATGTTCATGTTTAGAAAGCTAAGGTAGGTAGTCTTAGAGGACATTGTGATGAAATGAGAATGAAGGAAGGAGAAAATATTGGTCAATACAATAAAAGGCTAAAGGAAGTTGTATATGCTATCAAAGGAGCTAGTGGTGAACTTGAAGAAGATGATGTGGTAAGTAAAATATTGAGAACCCTTTTACCATAGTATTCTATTAGAGTCTTTGTTATACAAGAAGTGATATCTATCAGTCCTAAAAATGTGTCTCTAGATTCTTTGATTGGAAATATTACTTATTTTGAATGAAGTAATCTCAATAATAGTATGACTAGAATAGAATGTGATTTCAAAGCTTCAATAACCATTGGTTAATAAAATAAAGGAAAGGAAGTCTCTAACAGACCTAAATGAAATCATAACTATGATGTTATCTTATATGAGGAAAGAGAAAAAGAAGAGTTGGATGAACTAGTAGCAATAATATTACCTAGAGGAAAAGGAAAGTACAAAGGTAAACTACCATTAAAGTACTTTTCATGTAATAAGATTGGTCATATTGCATCTAGATGTCTTGACAATGATAGGAAGGAAAATTTCAAGAAATTCAGGAGCTTCAAAGACAAGAGAAAGAAAGCATGTTATCTAGTTTAAGAAGGAGTGACTGATGAAGAATCAAAAGGGAGAGATGATGAGGTAGAGATATTTTTTGTTGCAGTCAAAGAAGAACCCTCAACTGGTGTAGATGGAGATAGTGAGGAGAAAGCATTGATTTCAAGCATGAATTACAATGGTAACTAGATAATAGGCAATGGATGTATACATCACATGGCTAGTGATAAAAGAAAAATTATTTCAATGGAAGAATATGATGGTGGTGTGGTAAAATTTGGTAATGGTTCTCCATGTGTGATAAGAGGTAAAGGTTCAATAGAGGTTAATGATAACACTAATTGTGATGATGTTTATTGGGCTAACAGATTAAAGTATAACTTGTTAAGCATTTCTCAATTAAATAAAAAAGTCTTCATATTGGAATTCAGTAATGGTGTTTGCAAGATCTTAAGAACATCTAGAGAGTTGATTGATACTTGTAAACACACTAGAGGTTACCTATTCCAATTGAACTCTACTAATAAACACTTCTTGTTTGCTAAAGTTGAATATTGATGGCTATGGCATAAGAGATTTTGTCATGTTAAATTTTTATTATCTGGTGAAGTTCAGTAAGCATAAATGTGTTAGAGGTTTTCTTACTTTAGCTAAGCTTGAAAATGCTATGTGTGAAGAGTATTAGTTGGGAAAGATAACTAGGTCAAGCTTTACAAGTAAATTCTATTCATCTCATGAACATTCTTGACCTTGTACACACTGACTTCTATGGACCGATGAGAACAAAGAGATACTATGGGGATAAGAAATTTATCTTATTTTTTGATGATTACTCAATAATGATATCTATTACATTTTTAAAGGATAAAATTGATGTGTTCTACATGTTTAAGGTATATAAAGAAAGAGTTGAAAAAGAAATAGGTAAAGAACTCAAGTGTATTAGATCTGATAGAGGATGTGAGTTCACTACATTCTATGAAGAACATGGAATAAAGAGACAAATTTTAGCACAGAGAACACCGTAGAAAAATGGAATTACAGAGAGAAGGAACATATCCATAATTTATTGTGCAAGAACACTTTTGATACAAAATGGAGCTGCTCAAACCTTTTGGAGAGAAGTTTTAAGTATTGTTGTTTATACTTTGAACTGGTACAACTTAAGAAAGGTACAAAAGAAACACCTTGTGAGATATGGTATAGTCATACTCCTAGTGTCAATTCATTCAAAATATTTGGAAGAAAATGTTAGATAAAGAAGGATGATCAAGATGGTAAATTTTATTCTAAGAGTGATGAAGGAATATTTATTGGCTATTCTACTAGAATTAAAGCTTTTAAATGTTTTAACAAGCGTAAGTTAACAAGATGATTGAAACTGAAAGTGTGATAATTGATGATTTTTTCTGAGAAAAATGAGGAACATGGAAAGAAGCAACCGAAAGACTATGACAGGTTTTTTTATGTTCAACTGGTGGAGCCAGATAGAGTACCACATGTGACTGAAGTGATGAATGATGCACAATAGGTGAATGATGATGAAGGTAACAAAAGTGCATAACTGATACTCCCAAGGTATGTGAAAATCATGCACAAGATCAAATTATTCAAGATAAAAAGGCTAGAATGGTGACAAGAAGCAAGGTAAGAGAAAAAACTTGTTTTCTATCTGAATTAGAACCTAAAACTATTAAATATGCTTTGTAAAATGATGATTGGATTATGGAAATGAAAGAAGAATTAGATTAAATAGAGAATAATAAAACTTGGACTTTAGTAGCCAAACCTATTGAAAAGAATGTTATAGGTACTAAATGGATTTTTCAGGAATAAGTTGAATGAGAAAGGAGAAGTGGGCATAAACAAAGAAAGGCTAGTTTGCAAAGGGTATGCACAAGAAGAAGGACTAGAATATGGTGAAACTTTTGCACCTATTTCTAGACTTTAAGGTGTAAGGATACTTTTATCATATGCTTCTTATAAAGGATTGAAGGCATATCAAATGGATGTACAATTTTCTTTTCTAAATTGAGTGTTAGAAGAAGTATACATTGAATAACCTCAAGGATTTGCAACTGATAAAGGTAAAGACATGGTATATAAATTGCATAAATAATTGTATGAATTGAAGCAAGCTCAAAGAGAATGGTATGAAAGTTTGCATGCATATCTTATTCAGATTGGTTTTACAAGAACTAGTGACAATAGCAATGTATATGTAAAATCTAAAAGTGAAGACATAACATTGATTGCTGAAATAAAGCATTGAGAAAGTCATTTGAAAAAGAAATGAGGAAGGAATTTGAAATTTCCATTATAGTGTTAGTAGTAATTGAGAGGGGTGGTGAATCAGTGGCCTCAAAAATATTCCAATTAATCAACCCAAGACCTTAGTACCACAATATTAAGCCTCCAGTTATCTTCAGTCCTATATGATGAATACCTTCAAATATACTTATCAAATTACTACTACTCAAAATGCTTTGTTAAATCTTATTCTTTATGTTTACTGAATAGAATTCTTTCAATTTACCAAAAAGTAGTAAATTACTTAGAGTATACCGATCAATCTAGATTAGCTATGTGTAATGAAAAACACTAAAGTAATGACTCATAAACACATTTACACGTGGATTTTTAACATGGAAACCTTGTTAAGGGAAAAACCACTTGGGACCGGTAACCCAAAATTTTCACTCTTCTGAAGTGAGCTCGGTGAAGAGCCAACCCTGTTAAAGGTTACAAATACATTGTTCGTTGTGACCTTGTTAGAGGATTTAAAAGATTAGTTTGTCACTTGATATCAGGAATTTCTATGCTACCTTCCTTGTCCAAACTCTTCTATTTTTTAAAATGGTATCTGGCATATCATGCTATCTTCATGATCAAACTTTTAGATACTCCTTGGGATGTATCTCAATATATAAAGGATCTTTAAATCTTTCTTGGTTAAGAGACTTTCTAAATCAATGGTTAAACTGAAATAGTATGATCTATTCACATATACAACTTATACTTGCACATTTTCAAATCTATTGTAAGCTCATTAAACCAATCTGATCAATATATCTTTTCAATACCTTTGCTCCACTTTTGTTTTTCTTGGTGATGCTATGCTTTTTTGCTCAGTGTCAACAAAAATATTTAGCTCTTTCCGTGGCTTGATTGATCAAGACTGTATGAAGTTGTTCTTCATCAGTTTCTCTCCAGCATCCTCTTTTTCATTCACTCCCCTTAATTTGGAATGAATTAAGTTGTCTCTTTATAGACATGATATCATCATTTCTAGGTTCTTTATTTTCTTGATCTTGGCATGAAATACAATCTTATCCAATCTAATTTAAAGAAAAACTCATGTTTTATCTCACAGAGATCTTCTTGCCAACTGGAAAAAATAGCTTTAAATATTTTACTTATCTCTGGCTTTATCTTCTCGATGAAAACAATGATAACTACTAGTTAAGTCTATATTTAGCTTTGCCAGCTAGATATTTTGTTGTTTCTGAAGTCTAGTTAACTTTGGTGTTTTGACTCTTTGATAGCTTTGATCAACACTCTAGTTCTCCTTGGGCTTCTCTATCAGGGTTGTCTATCTATTGGGTTTTTCTATCCTTTGGGATTTTCTCTCCGTCGGGTTACACTGTGATTGTGGCCTTCAGGTATTCTTGTAATTATGCTCGTCAGTAATGCTCATCGGTTTTCTTTCTTGAGCATCATTATGACTTGACTTTCATTTATCTTTGTCCGTTGGGTTCCACTAGCCGTCTGTGTTTGAAGTCACATAGTGAATTCTTTTCTTTTATGAATTATTGAAAGCATAATATTTATCTCTCTGATTCTCTAAATTCTTTGACATGTTGATTATAATGAATTAGATTATATCAAGCTGATATCAATGACAATATAATCCATTAACTAATCTAATGTCTTTCATTATCTTTCTGCATTTCAGTGATCAACTTAACATCTTCAAACATTCACTCAGTTACATGTCATCAATCTCTCCCTTTGGCATTGATAGCAACACACTACATTATCATACTATACTATTACTAATACAATATGAAATATAATAGTTTCATCAATCTTTCCTATTGTAACTATTACAAATGTATGGCTTTTGGTAAGCTCAAAATAGCTTAGATTTATTTCTTGCAAAGTGGGTTCTTCAATCTTCAATCCCTTCACTGGATAGATGTAGCATCTAATGTCTCTATTCTGATATGTAATTCTGCATTGAATTTTCTTCTTATTGATAATTTATTTTTCCTTTGATAGAAATCTCTCCCTTTGTATGAACTCTCTCCCTTTGTTACTTCTCTCCCTTAGATGGATATTTCATATGTAATCAATCTCTCCCTTTGATTATTGATTAACTCTTCCTTTTGATTCTTAGGAACTTCTCTTCATGGATAATGACATAATCTTTTCTGATCAATGAGATAATCCCTCCCTTATGATAATAAATATCTATCCCTTATGATAATGAGATAATCTCTCCCTTTGACAACAATGCCAAACAAGTTTCTTCTATATCAACATTCATCCCTTTATATAATATATTCCTTGAATTTCCCTATCCATCAACAATTCAATGTCACTGGTATTCGGTGCATATTTTTACCTTGCTATGTACAAATGTATTTGTTTTTGTTCATCTTGGTTTTTGCATCAACATGAATGATGTTTAGATTATGTGTAGGATGATGCAATCTTCTAGTTAGCTTACTAACCGATAGACAAGGGTTGGACCCCTAGTCTTTGTCTCAAGTACTCAAATGTATCCTTTGGTAATGGCTTGGATAATATATCAGCTAATTGTTCCTTTGATTAAACATATTCTAGTGTCACTTCCTTTGCTTTCACTTGTTATCTTAGATAGTAATACTTGATAGAAATATGCTTAGTCTTATCTTGCATGAATAGAATTTTAGAAATGTTAATTGCACTGGTATTATCAGAATAGATAATTACTGATTCAAGAATCTTCATATTCATACCTTCCAGCAACTGTTTTATCCATGAAATATTGGAGCAATTTTCAGTAGTAGACACATACTCTTCTTCTAGAGTAGACTAAGAGATGCATCTTTTTTTCTTGCTGATCCATGTGACAATTCTATCACCCATGAAGAATGCTCCTCCAGTTGTGCTCTTTTAGTCATCAATGTTTCCAGCCCAATCAACATCTGTATAGACTTGTAGCTCAAATTTTTCTTCTCTTTTATACCATAATACATAGTCCTTGGTCTTCTTCAAATATCTCTGAATTCTCTTGACAACACTCATATATGATTCTTTGGTATTAGCAGATAATATTGCAACTATTCCAACTACATGTGCTATATTTGGTATGGTGTGAACAACATACATTAGTTTTCCAATCATTGATCTATACAAGGTTTGATTTACATCATTTGATTTGTCTTCTTTTTTCATCTTACATCCAGTAGCCATAGGTGTTCTAAATGGTTTGGAATCTTCCATATTGAATATCTTCAGCACTTCTTTGATGTATTTGGACTGAGAGATAAATATTCTTGCATCTTGTTGAAGAATCTGTAAACCAAGAAAGAACTTGATCTCCCAAAACATAGACATTTCAAATTTCTTTCTCATTTCATTAGAAAAATATTTTCATTACATTTCATCTTCCCCAAAAATGATATCATCAACAAAAATTTTAGCAATCAAAATATTACCATCGACATCTTCTTTTAAGTACAGATTGTTATTTCTACTTATTCTTACAAATTTAATGCTAATGAGATAGGAGTGAATTCTTTCATACCAGGCTGCAGGTGCTTGTTTCAATCAGTACAAGGCTTTATGTAGTCTACATACCATGTTTCTCTTGTCTGGATCAACAAACCCTTCTGGTTATTCAATGTATACCTCTTCTTCCAATATTCCATTTAGGAATGCAGATTTGACATCCATCTGGTATACCTTGAATCCTTTGAATGCAAAAAAAGCAAGTAAGATTCTAACTCCTTCTAGTCTAGAAACAGGTGCAAAGGTTTCTCCATAATAAATACCTTCTTCTTGTGCATACCCCTTGCATACTAACCTTGCTTTGTTTCTTGTGACTTCTCCATTCTCATTCAACTTGTTTCTGAATATCCATTTGGTACCAATGACATTCTTATCATCTAGTCTCGGTACTATTGTCCATGTACTATTCTTCTAAATCTGTTCTATTTATTCATTCATAGAACTAACCCATTCTTCATTCTCAAGTGTAGTATTAATAGATTTAGGCTCAAAATCACAAAGTAAACATCTAGTGTTTAGTGACTTACTTCTTGTTCTCATTCCAGCCTTCTTATCTCCTATGATTCGATTCTGTGGATGATGTCTTCTGACATACTTGGAAAGTTTTGGTTCACATCTGTGTTCATCATTATGATCATCTTCTTGACCTTTGTTCTAATCTTCATTGCTTAGAACATCATCTTGAGGATTTTCCTGATTTTCAATAATTGCAGCCTAATGCTCGCGTGCAATGTTCTATTTCTCAGGAGTGATACACTATTTATTAGGTAGAGTGTCAGGTTCTTTATAAACAAGCCTATTGTAGTCCTCTGGTTCTCTTCTTCTTTCCTTATCATTTTTTTCTACAAATTTGTCTATTTTCACATTTTCACTTTCAATGATCTTGTTAGATGACTTGTTAAGACATTTATAAGCCTTTCGTTTGGGTGAATACCCTAGAAAGATACCTTCTTCACTTTTGGAGTCAAGTTTTCCATTTCTATCATCCTTCAAAATATAACATTGACTACCAAAGATTCTGAAGTAACTTACATTGGGTGTGTGACCAAGCCAAAGCTCATAGGGTGTCTTCTTTGTGTCCTTCTTCAATTGTACTCTATTTAATGTGTAGACAAAAGTACTGATAGCTTCCATCTAGAAATTTTGAGTAATGCTCTTCTCAATCATCAATGTTCTTGCAGAGTCAACAATTGATCTATTTCTCCTTTCATCAATTCCATTTTGTTGTGGTGTTTTCAGTGTAGAAACTTGTCTTTTAATTCCATGCTCATTGCAATAGTTAGTGAATTCATCTGAAGTAAATTCCCCTCCTCTATCTGACCTTAAGCATTTCAATTTCTTTTCACTTTGTTTTTCTACCATAGCCTTATACCAT
>MU225916.1:2612785-2643808 GCA_018584345.1 Thuja plicata
AATCATCAACAAAGAGAATAAAATACCTATCTCCATAGTAACTCTTTGTTCTCATGGGTCCACATAGATCTGTATGGACTAATTCTAGAATTGCATTAGATGTATGGGTTTTACTCTTGAAACTAGAATTTTCCATCTTACCTTTTTGACAATTCTTGCACATGATATGCTCGGGCTTAGTTATGCTTGCTAAGCCTCTGACATTCCTTTTGTTTCTTATCTTTATCATGTTGTCAAAATTCACATGACACAATATTTTGTGCCACAACCATATGTCTTTGTTTCTATCCATTAAACAAGTGGTTTTAATATCATCAAGATAGAAAAGGTTACCTTTTGTCTACTCACCAGTTCTGATCAACCTTCTTGATTCATTGAAGATATTTTCCTTCTTATTTTCAAATGCCACCTAGTGACCTATATTATTCAACTGTGAAACACTTAACATATTATAATTCAGTCCTTTTACCCAGTAAGCATTTTCAGATTTGATCAGGTTATTCAACATTATAGTTCCTTTACCTTCAACTGGACAAGGTGTATCATTTCCCATTCTTACTGAACCACCATTATAGTATTCAAAAGTCTTAAAATTTCGTTTATCACCATTCATATGGTGAGTACAGCCACTATCTATGATCCATTCATCATTCTTACTAACCTTAGATTTGAGTGAAATTTCTACATACCTTTCTTCTTCATCATCTGAATCATCCTTCATGGCTACAAATACCATCTCAATGTCTTCTTCTAATTCAGTTTCAGTGTCATCAGCTTTGTTCTTAGCTAGGTAACAATCTTTCTTCCCTTTGTCCTTGTAGTCTTAGGTATCTCTTTTGTCAGATTGTCAGTTGCTTTGGTAATCTATATTATCACCTCTATCAAACTTCTTCTCATATGATCTGTCATATTTTCTTTTGTTTGGACATCTTGTAGCAAAGTTTCCAACCTCTTTACAATTGAAACATACATGTTGTAATTTACCTTTGTATCTACCTTTTCCTCTCTGCAATCTTCTTTCCACTAGTGCTTCAATATCATCAAGTCCTTGATCCTCATTATCACTTTCACTATCAATTATAATAGCATGTCTATGACTTGAGTTACTTGTCTTTAAAGAAGGTTTGAATGTAGATTCTATAGATGGTAAGACACTATTATCAAAGTTATTCATCTCAAATGAAATCAGTCTACCAATTAGACTATCTAGGGTAACTATATTGTTTGCAGTTGCTCTCATTTCTTGAATATCAGAAACTCTAATAGCATATATAGGAAGTAAGGTTCTTAAGATTGTACTTACCACTATCTCCTCTTCAAGTACACCTCCAACTCCTCAGATAGCATTGACTACCTCTTTGATTCTGCAACTATACTGAGTGATGTTTTCTCCTTATTTCATCCTTTGGTCATCAAACCTCCCTCTTAGGCTTTCTACCTTGGCTCTTAGTACATTAGCATCTCCTCCATGTACCAGCTTCAACTTATCCCACATTTTCTTTGTAGAGGTGCAGGTTTTGACATCTTCAAACTCAACATCGGAGAGTAATGAGGAAAGTACTATCATCATGCAATTAGGCTCATGCTTTTCTTTTAATTGGTCAAGAGTGTGAGGTCCTATAGGAAACACATATTCAGTATCAACGTGTTGAGTAACATCATTACCAATACCTGATAGGTGGAGTCTTATTCTACTTTTCCATGATGCAAAGTTGTATTTATTTAACTTGGGCACATCGCATATGTTCATCTTGTGATCTTTTTCTTGAGTTGTTAAACTCCCATTCTAAGAACACAAGCTCTGATACCAATTGTTAGTAATAACTGAGAGGGTGGTGAATAAGTGGCCTCAAAAATATTCCAATTAATCAACCCAAAAACTTAGTACCACAATATTAAGCCATTAGTTATCTTTATTCCTATAAGATGAATTCCTTCAAATATAATTATCAAATTACTACTGCTTGGAATTCTTTGTTAAACCTTATTCTTTATGTTTACCGAATAGCAGTCTTTCAATTTACCGAAAAGTAGTAAATTACTTAGAGTATACTGACCAATCTAGATTAGCTATGTGTAATGAAAAACTAGTTTAGGGAACCTCCCTATGTGATTTTTTGGTTTTTTTTAGGGTTTTCTTATATGTTTGTGTGTGGTTTGGAATAAGGTCTAATGGGTTGGATGCATTGATAAGTTAACTTCATGTTTGTAAGAGCTTTAGTTCTCATTAGGTGTTTTAGGGCCATTTAGGATTAAATAGTGAAAAGATAATATTTTAGTGAAATATGGGTTTGAGGAGTTTTTTAGGACCCTACATATCCTATCTAGGGCCATCAAAGTTAAACTCACCCATCGAGTTGACAAGGAAAGTCAAAATACACAAAGTGCAAAAAGTTGCTAGCAACTTTGAAAGTTGCTTGAGCAACTTTTGCAAGAATTTGCAAAATGTAGTTAGATCAGTTGTAACTACCCCATGCTTAGTATATGATCATGGATTTGATGTTTTGGAATCATTAATCAAATTTTGGGTTGCAATAATTGTTTTTGGTACTTCTGTACGGATGACTGTAACTGGTTCTAGTATTTTGCATTATTTCTTTGCTATTGTACAACTGTATATGGATTGGCAAAGCACATCGGGTCCTATGGGGATGGACTGATTTCCATTAGCTTTCATATAAATTAGATCATTTTCTTTGAAGTTCATTAGGTGTAAAGATACAATTTTTTGAAGGTCATTGGTTTGTAAGTGTCAGTACAGTGTTGTTTATATAGAAATGGCTCTACCCTAAAATCCCACTGGTGGAATTGACTAAAACCATGGGGGAAGTAGGTTTAGATTCTATAGATAGGATTTTGGTTTTCATTTTTGTAGTTGCAATGGATTTTCTAGGACAAGTAGGAAGCCCTATGGCTGACTAGTGAATCCAGTTGAGCCAGGACAGGGAGAAGAAGGAATTTCTTCTAGCACTCATGACCTTTTGGAAAAGACTTAGTGGTATTTTTAGATGCCCTATATAGTATCCTAAAAGGATTAAAATGTGGAATGAGGTTAATCAGAATTTGGAGATCATTTTAACAATTGTTTATGCTGACTGGTCTAGAGGCCTAATTAATAGGATAAAATTTAGGGCCTGCAAGAAACTAGGGTTATGGGTGCTTTCAAAAGTAGGGGTTTTGGATTCTGACAATGTTGGTTGATGCCTTGAATATTTTCAAGGTCTTGTGTGGGGTAATTTGGGAATTTTTGGAGTAATATCCCTAAAAGTATGAAAATAGACCTACTAGGAATTAGGCAATTAGGCCTCCTAGTGAAATTGAGACCAATTGGATTGGGGATGAGTCTAGAAGTGTTGGAAAGGGTGAAGAATGACCTTGGATGGGCCAATAATATAGGTAAGAGTCTAAGTACATGTATGTTCAGATCCTAAGTAGAGGTTTGGCATTCGAGGAGTTCTAGTGAAGAAAACTAGGCATTTGGTGAACTAGTTGGACTAGTTAAGCCTAGAAACTTTGGAATCTTCTAAAGACCATCTATACCATGGAGGAGAAGTTGGTAGTGAGGGCCTTGGAGATCCTAATTGTAGGAATATTTAACAAGGAAAAACCATTGGATGGTTGGGATAGATAAAGAATCACCTTGGTGTGAGGAAAAGCTCTAGAGTACCAAACCCTCTGCATCAGAGTGGTATCAGAGCCAGATTTTCTTGAAGGTTGTGTATGTCTGAAGTGGAAGAGAGTCAAGAGGTAGACAGCATGCCTCCTAAGGAAATTACTAGAGATGTCATAGTGGAATTTATTTAGGTCCTCTTGGAGAAGGCTAGTGTTTCTAAGACAAAGGGAAAAAAGAAGATCAATGAATGGAGAGATGAGAGTGATGGAGATGATGAAAGTTAGATAGAAGAGTCATCTAAAAAAGGTAAACAACCTGAGATGGACAAAGAAAAAAAGGTATTATTAGATGCCTTTAAGTCCCTTAACAAGGATAGTATGGAACACATACCATATTACTATGGCATCCTGAATAGAGAAGAGTTGTTGGATTGGCTTGAAGCCATTGATTACCAATTTGATTAAAAAGAAATCTCACAGGAGAAAAGGGTCACCTATGCTAAGGCTAGACTCAAGGGATCTAAATTGGTGTGGTGGAACATGATGTGAGATGATAGGGAAACCAATGGAAAGAAAAATAGTGTTTCTTGGGATAGAATGAAAATCAGATTGATGGCACAATTCTTTCCTACTGATTATGAGATACAGATGTATCAAAAGTTGAAAAACTTAAGAAAAAAGGAGATGACAGTGAGTGCTTACACCGAGGAGTTTCACAAGTTGATCCTAAGGGATAGGAGACAAGAATAAGAAATGGAGAAGGTGGCAAGGTATCTCAATGGGTTGAGACAAGGGATACAATGTGAGATTAGCATGATGGATCCTGACAGTATGCACAAATGTTTCCAACTGGCCTTGAGAGCTGAACATAAGGCTAGAAGGAGGAATGAATTCCATCAAAGAGGAAGAGGTGGTAAAAACAAAGGTTTTAAAAGAGGCAGGAGTAACTTTGGTAGAGGACAGAGCCCTAATAGACAAGAAGATAATCAGTCCATGGATAATAGTGGGGGAAATCAGTTTAGGGGTACTTTTCAGAGAGGAGGATATGGAGGAAGAAAACCTCCTAGAGGAAGATTTGAATCTCAAGGAAGATCCAATTCAGTCTTCACTGGTAGGTGTTATAACTACAACTAAGTGGGTCACATAATGGGTAGGTGTCCTAAAAAGACTTCCTCATCTTCAATCAGGGATAGAAGTGGTGCAGGAGCACACCTAGCTCAAACCCTTAGGTTTTTATTTCTGGCATGTACTGACCCTAGCCAAATTAGGATAGTTTGTGTAGACCTTAGAAGGTCATTTTTTCCCTAAGATGGATATGACTAGGTCAATCCATGTCTAGCTAGGTTGCTTAGTTGGTTTCCTAATTTTTTATTAACATTATCGGTTAACACTGTCAGTTAACACTATGTCAGTTAACACTGTCAGTTAACACTAGTCATGGAATGGATATAAGGTATTGAGAATCATTTTGAATGTGAGGGCATGACTAAAGCATAAAAGGTAAAAGTTTCAAAGTCAAGGTTAAGAGGTTCAGCATTAACATGGTGGAAATACCTCCAAGAAGAGAGGGAGAAGATGGGTAAGCATCCAATTTAAAATTGGAAGGCCATGTTAAACAAGGTAAAGGAGAAATACCTACCTGAGGATTATGAAATCTAGTTACACAAGAAGAGGTAGAGTTTGAAACAAAAAGATGTGGATGTCGCTACGTATAATGAAGAATTCCAAAAGTTGTGTTTGAGGTCAAGAGTCCAAGAGGATGAGACTATCAAGGTGGATAGGTATCTTGGAGGCCTAAAATCAAATATCCAAGAGGAAATCAATTTGTGGACTCCCACAACTGTCCATAAGTGTTTCCAACTTGCATTGAAAGTGGAAGATAAGAACAAAAATAAATCAGAATCAAACTTCAAAGGAGGAGGTAGAGGTAGAGAAGGAAGAGGACAAGGAGGCTATGGTGGAAGAGGATTAGATTCAAGGTAGCAAAGTGAGAACAATCTCACTGAAAATTAGGAAGGAAACTCAAATAGAGGAGGTTTCAGCCGAGGTAGAGGATTTAACACTAGTTGGAGAGGAAGGAGTAGTAGCAATCAAGGAAGAGGAGCATCCTACTTTGCCACCATGAAATACTATCATTGCAATCAGCTAGGGCATCCTTCCTATAGGTGTCCTGAAAAAGGTTCTACTTCTCAAAGAGGTGGAAAGAAAGTTAACTATGTCCAAGAAGAATCAAGATGCAGCAGCAAGCCATCTGAGGTACCATTAGAATCAGAGGAAGGTGAGAACCTCATGATAAAGAGGACCTTAATTACAGAGCCAAGCAAAGAAGAACCAAGCCAAAGGAGAGAACTCTTTAGATTGAAGTGGAAGATCATAGGGAAGGTGTGTGGAGTCATTATTGATTCAGGCTCAACTGATAATATCATTAGTGAAGAGGCAGCCACCAAGTTAACTTTGAAAAGGATTCCACATGACAATCCATACAAGGTTACATGGCTCAACAAAAGACATCATGTGTTTGTAGGAGAACAAGCATGGGTAGAGTTCACCATTGGCAAGTATAAAGACAGAGTTCTATGTGACATTCTTCTCATGGATTCATGTCACCTTCTAATTGGAAGGCCATGGAAATTTGATAGACAAGCCATACATGATGGAACCAAGAATGCATACTCATTCAAGAAAGATGGAGTGACTTTCAAAATTCAGTCCCTAATAGAAGAAGGAGAGATGAAGACATCAAGTCCAAGTCTCCTCATGGTTGATGAGAAAGAGTTCTTGAAGACTCTAGTAGAAGGAGAGGGAGTTGGATTTGCTTTAGTATTGAAGCCAAAAGATGAAGCTAATGTCAAGAAATTAGAGATACCAAATGAGGTAAAAGAAATACTTGAAGAGTATAAGGATATTGTGAATGATGGCTAGCCCACTCCCCTACCTCCTAAGATACTTGTTAGCCACAAGATTGACTTCATACTAGGAACTACCTTACCCAAAAAAGATGCCTATAAGATGACCCCTCAACAAAATGAGGAAATAGCCAAACAAATCAGAGAGTTATTAGACCAAGGCCTAATTAGAAAGAGCATAAGTCCATGTGTAGTCCCTACTATTTTAGCACCTAAGAAAGGAGGAGCTTGGAGACTTTGTACTGATTCTAGAGCCATTAATAGAATCACCATTAGGTATAGGTTCCCAATACCCAGAATTGAAGACCTAATGGACTATTTAGGGGAGGCAAAGTACTTCAGCAAGATTGATCTTAAGAGTGGCTACCACCAAATTAGGATAAATGAAGGAGATGAATGGAAGATAGCCTTCAAAACTATAGAAGGTTTGTATGAATGGCTTGTAATGACATTTGGTTTGTCTAATTCTCCCTCAAATTTTATGAGGCTTATGAATGAGGTATTGGTAGAATGCATTGGTAAATTTGTTGTTGTCTACCTAGATGACATTTTAGTTTTCAAAAAAACTAACAAGGAGCATATTAGGCATTTGAAAATTGTTTTCAAGACATTGCATGATGAGAAGTTCATGATCAATTTGGAGAAGTGTGACTTCATGAAGAAGGAGCTTGTATATCTTAGTTTTGTTTTTCCACAGAGTAACCTTAAAATGGACCAAGAAAAGGTGGATGCCATTCTAAGTTGGCCTACTCCCAAGGCTACAACTGAGGTGAGAATTTTTCATGGTTTAGCTCAATATTATAGAAAGTTCATTAGACATTTTAGTGGGATTTGTGCACCTATGTTATAAACCATTAGAGGTGGAATGAAGGCAAAGTTTCAATGGACACCACAAGCTGAGAAAGGGTTTGAAACACTCAAGGAGAAGATAGCAGAATTGCCTACTCTAGTTCTTCCAAGCTTTGATAAGCTTTCTATAGTAGAATGTGATGCAATTAATGTGGCCATTGGGGCTTTCATAAGCCAAGAAGGAAGACTAGTATCTTTCCATACTGAGAAGCTAAATGATGCAAAGAAGAAGTACTCTTGTTATGACTTAGAGTTGTATTCTCTAGTCCAAGCACTCAATAAGTGGAGGCACTACTTTATTCCAAAGGAGTTATAGTATATACTGATAACCAAGCTCTCAGATTCCTTAACTCTCAAGAAAAACTTAGCAGAAAAAACATAAAGTGGGTAGAGTATCTACAAGCCTACACTTTCAATATCAAGCATAAAAGGGGAGTACAGAATAAGGTTGCTGATACATTGAGTAGAAGGCTGATCATAGTCCAACAAGTTCAGCTACAAAGCATAGGTATTGATAGCTTCAAAGACATATATGCTGAAGATGAAGATTTTGCCCAAATCTACAAGGTATGCAAGGAGTTTAAAAACAACTTTCATGGTGAGTTTTCTGAATATACCTTGCACAATGACTTATTGTTTAAAGGAGGTCAACTTTGTGCCTAAAGGGTCTATGAGAGAGAATTTGATTCAAGAAAAACATAATGGAGCACTTAGTGGTCATTTTAGAGTCAGTAAGACTCAAGAGCTAGTCACTCAGTTCTATTTTTGGCCTAGAATGAATAGAGATGTTAGAAAATATGTTGAGAGTTGTGTAGTGTGTCAAAAATCAAAGGAAACATCTTCCAATGCAGGTCTTTATCAGCCACTTCCAATCCCAACCAAACCATGGGAATGCATAAGCATGGATTTCGTAGTTGGTTTTCCAAGAACAAGGCAGGGCTATGATAGTATTTATGTTATTGTGGATAGATTTAGCAAGATGGATCATTTCATACCTTGCAAGATTGTTCATGATGCTTGTAACATTGCTCAGTTGTTTTTCAGTGGAGTGGTGATGAACCATGGACTCCCACTTAGTATTTTTTCAGACAGGGACACCAAATTCATGAGCCATTTTTGGAAGACCTTATGGAAAAATCTTGGCACTAAATTGTCTTTTGCATCTTCCTATCATCCACAGAAAGATGACCAAATAGAGGTGTTCAATAGGAGTCTTGGTAACTTGCTAAGATGCCTCACAAAGCAGTATGGTCAAGCATGGGACCAACTCATTGGGCAAGTTGAATATGCATACAATGATACAGTGAATAGATCAATTGGTAAGAGTCCTTTTGAAATTATTTATGGCTTTCACCCAAGAATAATTTTTGAGCTTACAGAATTAAAGGAAGGAATGCATGGTAGTGGATATGCTAAGGACTTTACTCATTCCATGAGAGAAGTCCATGAAAGTGTGAAAAAGAACTTGATTGAAAATGCTGAAAGGGTAAAGAAAAAGGTGGATGCAACAAAGAGGGATGCTTAGTTTCAAATGGGAGACTTTGTGATGGTACATATGAAGACGCTAGGTCCATGTAAGATACTTGCAAAGTATGGAAATAATGCATACAAGGTGGAGCTTCCTGAAGACATTGGGTTGTCACCGGTTTTCAATATTGCATATTTGATAGCATACAAAGGACCAATTCAAGATGCTAATCAGAACCTTCAAGAGGTAATACAAGAGGTAAAATATATGAAACTAACCCCTACTCTATCTATGATAGCTGAAAAGATACTAGACTCGTAGGTCTACAAGAGGACTAGGAAAAAAGACTAGATGGAGCACCTTGTCAAATGGCATGGAAAAGAGGATGATGATGCTATTTGGATCAGAGAAACAAACTTCAAGAGGTCGGGAATTGATCCAAACATGCTCAATCCAAGGATGGATTAACATTTCTTTTTTTTGGGGGAGTATGGTGTAGGAGCACACCTAGCTCAACCCATTAGCTCTTTATTTCTAGCATGTACTGACTCTAGCCAAGTCAGGAGAGTTTGTGTGGACCTTAGAAGGTCAATTATTTTCCATAAGATGGATATGAATAGGTCAATCCATGTCTAGCTAGGTTTCTAAGTTGGTTTCCTGATTTTTGGTTAACACTGTCAGTTAACACTGTCGATTAGCACTATGTCAGTTAACACTGTTGGTTAACACTACGTCGGTTAACATTGTTGGTTGATACTGTGTCACTTAACACTGTGTCGGTTAACACTATCAATTAATTTAGACTGGTGGTTAGTTTAAAGTTACTGTTGCCTGATAAAGTTAGTCGTAACGGCCCGTGAAAAGTGGATCTTGTCTTTTATGGATATTATGATCAGTTGTAACGGTTCCTAAAGATATGCTTGGGAATATGTGGGTAGTTAGGCTTGTTCCAATGAGAGGATGGTTATTAATAACATCCCAAGCCTTCATTTCAGAGATCTAGAGGGTAGAGATTGAAGAAGAAGAGAAGCTATAGGAAAGTTAGTGATTTGCAAACTATTGTACTATTTTGTTTTGTTTCCAGTAATGAGAAGTTGCAAACTGTGTGTTTAGTGGATATCAAGTTTCTTTGTGGTTCCTTTTGCATGCAAGTAGATTAGTTACTTTATTTTCTATTTTGTAATCTATTAGTTCTTCACCCATTCTGGGTTGTAAGTAGTAATGGCCCCTCGATATTCCTAAATCCATGGTGAGAGTCATGTTTTGGGATGGAACTTGAGAGGAGCCATTGTACATAGTTTCCTTTTTTTTCTGTAGGAGAAGAAACAAAAACAAGTCTGGAGATCTTACCCTAGGTGAGCTCAGTAATAGTCCGGCTAGGGAAGAGAATGAGAGAAATGTTCTGAAAATATTCGTTGAATGGATTTTTATGTGTAGGTTCAGTGAGGAGAAGTTGAATGGCATGTCGATGGGGACTGAGTCTTGAAGAGGAGGTAAAGTTGATAGTGACTTACCCTAGATAGGGTTATGAACACCCTAAGATATCTAGGATAAATATCTTAGAGTAGAGCCAAGCTGGTTTCATAGAAGAAACAATATTTTTGTCCACATCAAGAAGGAATTAGTTGGTACAAGAGGATGACACACAAAGTGTTACCTCTCCGATTTCCAAGGCAGGGCTAGTATTGGATGGAGAGAACTTGATGTTGAGAATAACTTTGTTGAAGGTGCCTAGCACTATAGAGCCACCTTAAAGAAAGAATTTGTTTAAGACAACTTTTAGGTCTCATGGGAATATTTGTAAAGTGATAGTGGACTCTGGATCCACTGATAATATTGTATCCATGGAGACGGTGGACAAATTGAAACTGAGAAGGATACCTCATACCACACCCTATAAGGTTTCATGGTTGAATAAGGGCCAACAAAACGAACAAACTTTGGTTGAGTTTGAGATTGGAGAGTATAAGAACAAAGTTGTATGTGACATACTTCCTATGGATGCATGTCATCTACTTCTAGGACATCCATGGAAGTATGATGTCAAAGAAATACATAATGGGGAAAAGAATAGTTATGTGATCACCAAGCTAGGAAAGACATTTTATATGGATCCTTTGTCAGAGCCTAATGAGGAGAATAATGTGGGAACAAGTGTGATTTTATTGAGTGGGAAGGAGTTCCTAAAAGCCATGAAGAAGAAGAAAGGAGTTTGTTGTGTAGTAGTGATAAAACCAAAGGAGGAGACTAAGGAGAAATTTGGTTTTCCACCAGAGATACAAGAATTGTTGGAAAGATAGCATGACATAGTAGATAATGGTTTTTCAAGTGCATTACCACCTATGAGGGATTTGAGTCATCATATTTACCTCATTCAAATAGAAAATTTACCAAACAAAGCAACATATAAGATGATTCCAAGTCAAAATCCAGAGAGAGCCAAATAGATTCAAGATTTGTTGGATAAAGGGTTGATAAGGAATATTTTAAGCCCATGTGTTGTACCTATAGTACTTGCACCTAAGAAGGATGGAAAATGAAGGATGTGTGCAGACTCTAGGGCTATAAACAAGATCACAATCAGGTATAGGTTTCCAATACCCCAGATAGAAGATTTGATGGACAATTTGGGAGGTTCTTGTTGCTTTTCTAAGGTGGATTTGAAGTCAGGAAACCATCAGATAAGAGTGAGGCCTGGTGATGAATGTAAGATATATTTCAAGACCAATGAGGGTCTTTATGAGTGGCTAGTAATGCCCTTTGGCCTAAGTAATGCACCTAGCACATTCATGAGGCTCATGAATGAATTTCTAGCAGAGTTCATTGGTAATTTTGTAATAGTTTACCTTGATGATATTTTTATCTTTAGCAGGTCCAAGGAGGAGAACATGAATTATTTAGAGATGGTCTTGAGGAAGCTACATCAAAATAAGTTGATGATAAATCAAGAAAAGTGTGAGTTTCTAAAAACTGAACTAGTTTACCTTTGTTTTGTGGTTTCTAATGGATGCATGAAGATGGATCTTGAAAAGGTTAAGTAAATATTGGAGTGGCCTACACCTAGGTCCATAGGGGATGTTAGGAGTTTCCATGGGTTGGCGTCCTAACATAGGAAATTTGTGATAAGTTTTAGTCATGTGTGTGCACCTATTCTTAACATCATAAAATGTGGAATCAAATGTAAGTTTGAGTGGACTGTGGCAGTAGACCAAGGGTTTGAAATTTTAAAGAAGAGGATTGAAGAACTACCTACTCTTAGGTTCCCTAATTTCAATCAACTATTTATGGTAGAATGTGATGCTAGCAAGTTGGCTATTGGAGCAGTACTAAGCCAAGAGGGACACCCTGTGGCTTTCTTCTCAGAAAAGTTGAATGAGGCTAAACAAAAGTACTCCACCTATGATTTGGAGTTATATGTTATGGTACAAGCCCTTAAGAAGTGGAGACACTACCTATTACCTACGGATTTTGTGGTCTACACTGATAACCATGCACTAATTTTTCTGAATGGACAAGAAAAATTGAATCAAAGGCACTTGAAGTCAGTAAAATCATTGTAGGCTTATACATTTTTCATAAAGCACAAGAAGGGGGTTAGCAAAAAGGTTGCAGATGCTCTTAGAAAAAGAATACTCACAATACAGGAGATACAATTGCAAAGTGTAGGGATGGATGATTTTAAGGACCTCTACAAAGAGGACAAATATTTTAGAGAAGCCTATGAAGCATGTGTGAAGTTTCAACAGGGTTACAAAGTGGATTTCAATGAATTTATGTTGTAGGAAGGATTATTATTTAAAGGACATATTATGTGTATTCCTCAATGCTCAATGAGGGAAAACATTGTGAAGGAGAAGCACCAAGGCAGCTTGGGGGCCACTTTGGAGATAAGACAATGGAAAAAGTGAATAGGCACTACTATTGGCCTAAGTTACAATCAGATGTGAGGAGATTTGTAGAAAAATGTCAGATTCGTAAAAGGGAAAAAGGACAAAGAAGAAATAGTGGGTTGTACCAACCCCTATCCATACCCCAAAGGCCTTGGGAGTGTCTTAGTATGGATTTTGTTTTGGGGTTACCAAAGGCACCTAGGGGTCATGACAATGTTTTTTTGGTGGTGGATCATTTTAGAAAAATGGCACACCTCATTCCATGCAAGTAAACAAATGATGCTTCTTAGATTGTAGGTCTATTATTTAGGGACATTGTAAGGATCCATGGATTTCCTCTGAATATTGTAAGTGATAGAGATAATAAGTTTGTGGGTCACTTTTGGAGGACCCTATGGAAGATGCTTGGAACAAACTTGTCTTTCTCTTTAGCCTACCATCCACAATCAAATGGACAAACATAGGTAGTCAATAGGTCACTTGGGAACTTGCTAAGGTGTTTGAATAAACAACATGGATAGTCATGGGAACACATAATAGGGCAAGAAAAGTTTTCCTATAATGACTCCATTAATAGGAGTACAGGGAAGAGCCCCTTTGAGATAGTATATGGGGTCAATCCTAGGGAGATTTTGGAGTTGAGGGATCTCAGTTTGAAGGACAAGAGGAGTACACAAGGAGAGTCATTTGTAGAATAGATGAAGGAGCTACATGATCAAGTAAATAAGACTTTACAAAAGAAAGTCAAGAAGTACAAATCCAAAGCTGATCAGACAAGAAGAGATTTGCAGTTTGAGGTAGCAAATCTAGTACTTTCCTATCTTAGGAAAGAGAGGCTACCCAAAGGTCAGCCAACTAAACTAATCATGAAGAAGATATGGCCACTAAAGATTTTTCTTAAGTATGGAAAGAATGACTATGAAGTGGAGTTGCCTCCTAATTTGGGGATTTCACCCATTTTCAATGTTTGTGACTTGTATCCCTACAAGGGATCATATCTAGACATAGGTCAGTCTACACTTGTAGATTTGGAGGATGATGATTGGGTGAAAGACTTTCCTACCCCGAAGCCACTAAAATTGGAAATTGTACTAGATTCTAAAGTGATAAAGAAGATAAGGAAGGGTAACTACAAGGAGTACCTCATCAAGTGGCAGGGACTACCTAAAGCTGAGGCCACTTGGATGATAGAGCTAGACATTCTAAAACATGGGGTCACCATTGAAGACCTCCTAACTCAAGGGAATTGAGTTATTTTTTTCCAGGGGAGTATGGTGTAGGGAACCTCCCTATGTGATGTTTTTGTGTATTTTATGGTTTTCTTAGATGTTTGTGTGTGTTTTGGAATAAAGTCTAATGGGTTGGATGCATTGATAAGTTAACTTCATTTTTGTAAGAGCCTTAGTGCTCATTAGGAGTTTTAGGGCCATTTTGGGTTAAATAGTGAAAAAATGATATTTTAGTGCAATATGGGTTTGAGGGGTATTTTAGGACCCTAAATATCCTATCTAGGGTCATCAAAGTCAAACTCACCCATCAATTTGACAAGGAAAGTCAAAATGCACAAAGTGCAAAAAGTTGCTAGCAACTTTCAAAGTTGCTCAAGCAACTTTTGTAAGAATTTGCAAATGTAGTTAGATTAATTGTAACTACCCCATGCTTGGTATATGTGCATGGATTTGATGTTTGGGAATAGTTAATAAAATTTTGGGTTTCAACAATTGTTTTTGGTACTCCTGTACAGATGATTGTAACTGGTTTCTAGTATTCTGCATTATTTCTTTGCTACTATATGGTTGTGTACAGATTGGTAGAGTAGATTGGGTACCTTGGGGATGGAATAATTTCCATTAGATTTCATATTCATTAGATTGTTTTCTTTGAAGCTTGTTAGGTATAAAGATATAAGTTTTTGAAGGTCACTGGTTTGTAAGTGACGGTATAGTGTTGTTTAGATAGAAATGGCTCTACCCTAAAATCCCACTAGTGGAATTGACAGAAACCATGGGGGAAGTAGGGTTAGAGTCTGTAGATAGGGTTTTTGTTTTCATTTTTTTAGTTTTAATGTATTTCCTAGGCCAAGTAGGAAGCCCTATGGTTGACTGGTGAATCCAGGTGAGCCAGGACAGGGAGAAGAAGGATTTTGTTCGAGCACTCATGACCTTTTGGAAAAGACCTAGTGGAATTTTTAGATGCCCTAGATAGTCTCCTAAAAGGATTCAAAGGTGGAAGGAGGTGAATCAGAAGTTTGAGATCATTTTAACAATTTTTTATGCTGACTAGTCTAGAGGCCTAATTAATAGGCTAAAATCTAGGACCTGCAAGAAACTAGGGTTATGGGTGCTTTCAGAAGTCAAGGTTTTGGATTCTGACAGTGTTGGTTGATACCTTGAATATTTTCAAGGTCTTGGGGGGGTTAATTTAGGAAGTCTTGGATTAATAGCCCTAAAACTATGAAAATAGACCTACTAGGAAATAGGCAATTGGGCCTCTTAGTGAAATTGAGACCAATTGGATTGGGGATGAGTCTAGAAGTGTTGGAAAGGGTGCAGAATAACCTTGGATGGGCCAAGAAGATAAGTAAGAGTCAGAGTAAATGTATGGGAAGAACCTAAGCAGAGGTTTGGCCTTCTAGGAGGAGTTCTAGTGAAGAAAACTAGGCATTTGGTGAACTAGTTGGACTTGTTAAGCCTAGAAACTTTGGAATCTTCTAAAGACCAACTATACCTTGGAGGAGAAGTTGGTAGTGAGGGTCTTTGAGATCCTAATTGTAGGAAGATTCAACAAGGAACAACCATTAGATGGTTGGGATAGATAAAGAATCTTCTTGGTGTGAGGAAAAGCTCTAGAATACCAAACCCTCTGCATCAAAAACACTAAAGTAATGACTCATAAACACATTGACACATGGATTTTTAACATGGAAACCTTGTTAAGGGAAAAACCACTTGGGACCGATAACCCAAAATTTTCACTCTTCTAAAGTGATCTCGGTGAAGTGCCAAGCCTGTTAAAGGTTACAAACACACTGTTAGGTGTGACCTTGTAAGAGGATTTAAAAGATTAGTTTATCACTTGATATCGGGAATTTATATGCTAAATTCCTTGTCCAAAATATTTTGGTTTTTCAAATTGTATATGGAATATCATCCTATCTTCATGATTAAAAAAATTTATACTCCTTAGGATGTATCTCAATATAGAACAGATATTTCAATCCTTCTTGGTTAAGAGACTTTCTGAATCAATGGTTAAACTGAAACAGTATGATCTGTTCACATAAACAACTTATACTTGCATATTTTCAGATCTATTGTCTCATTAAACCAATCTAATCAATATATCTTTTCAATACCTTTTCTCCACTTTTATTCTTCTTAGTAATAGCATGCTTTGTTGCTTGGTGTCTACAGAAATCTTTAGCTCTTTCCTCAGCTTGATTGATCAGGGCTTTATGAAGTTCATCTTCATCAGTTTCTCTCCAGCATCCTCTTTTTCATTCACTCCCCATAATTTGTAATGAATTAAGTTGGCTCTTTATAGACATGATATCACCATTTCTAAGTTCTTGATTTTCATGATCTTGGTATGATCTACAATCTTAGCAAATCTGATTTAAAGATAAACTCTTGTTTTATCTCGCAAAGATCTTCTTGTGAACTAGACAAAACTGATTTAATTCTTTTACTTATCTCTGGCTTTATCTTGTCGATGAAAATAATGATAAATACCAATTAAGTCTATATTTAGCTCTGCCAACTAGATATTTTGTCATTTTTGAACTCCAATTAACTTCGGTGTTTTCACTCTTTGATAGCTTCAGTCAACACACCAGTTCTCATCGAGCTTCTCCATCAAGGTTGTCTGTCCGTCAGGTTTTTATGTCCTTCAGGATTTTCTGTTCGTCGGGTTACACTGTGATTCTGGCTATCAGGTATGCTTGTGATTCTACTCATCAATTTTCTTGCTTGGGCATCATTGTGACTTGAATTTTTGTTATCTCTGTCCATCGAGTTCCACTAGTCGTCGGTGTTTGAATTCACATAGTGAATGCTTGTCTTTTATGCATTACTGCAAGAATAATCTTTATCTCTCTGATTCTCTGAAGTCTTTGACACTTTGATTATAACCATTTAGATTATATCAAGTTGACATCAATGAAAATACAATCCATTAACGGATTTAATGTCTTGCATTATCTTTTTGCATTTTAGTGATCAACTTAACATCTTCAAACATGTAATCAGTTACATGTCATCAGATAGGTGATATAAAATTATTTATTGGACTTCAAGTACAATAGAAAAAGAAAGGAATATACATAAGTCAATCAAAATATGTGAAGGAGATTCTAAAATTTTTTGGCATGGAAGATTCAGAACCAGTGGAAAAACCTATGAACATAGACTGCAAATTGTCTAAGGAGGATGAATCAAAAGAGGTAAATTAAACTTTGTACAGATCCATGATCGGTAAACTTCAGTATGTTGTGTATAGTAGAATATATATTTCACATGGTGTTGGTATTGTTGCAAGGTTTTCATCAAACCCAAAGGACTCACATTTGGTTGCAGTGAAGAGGATCCTCAGATATCTCAAAGTAACTTAAGATTATGGCTTATGGTATGGTAAGGATGGAATTTTTTCTTTGAATGTATTTTACTAATCCATATTGGGCATGAAATGTTGATGGTAGTAAAATCACAAGTGGTGAAGCATTCTTTGTTGGTGAAATATTAGTCTCCTGGACTAGTAAGAAGAAGAATTGCATTTCTCAATCTACTACAGGGGCAAAATATGTTTTTGTTTCTCTTAATTGCCAGCAAGCAGTATGGATAAAATAGATTCTTGAGAGAATTCATGAGAAGTTCACATAACCAATTGTTATCTATTGTGATAACACTAGTGCAATAAATATTTCTAAGATTCTAGTGATGCACTCGAAGACAAAACACATTGAAATAAAATATCATTTTCTATGAGATAAAGTACAAGAGAATGAGGTAAGGCTTGATTATGTGTCTACTAAAGAACAAGTTGTTGATATATTCATTAAGATGCTACCAAAAGATACCTTTGAATATCTTAGAGGTAGATTAGGGATTATTCCCCTCTCTGAAGTTAATTAGAGGATGATGTTGATTGCATCACTTCATATGTGTTTATCAATAAATTATATGTATGAATTGATGTAGTCATGGAAAAATTTATGGGGGACAAGTCTTAAGTATGATATTGCAATGAAGTGATAAGGAATGAACAAGAAAGATTCAGTAAAGTGTACTCAAAGATGCTTGAATTATTTAACAACTTTGGCATTGTTGTCAAAGGGGGAGAATATGTATATACTTCTCACAAGGAGAGAGTATGAATTTCCTATAGATAGGAAAGAGAAGATCAAAAAAGATAAAGATGAAAGGGGGAATATTTTTAGATGATGAATCAGTATGAAATTGTGGATAGAAGTGGAAATCAGAGGTCAAGATAGAAGTTGAAACATTTTGCAGAAGTCGGTGAGATGATTGTTATATCTAAAGATGAGAAGATAAGAGTGTTTATATTAGTGAGACATAGTGTTTCCATCAATGCCAAAGGGGGAGATTGTTAGCATAACTAATGTAGTGATTCTAAGGGTTGCATTGATGAATATTTTTATAGATTTGATTATAGGTGAATCAATTATTTGATTGTCATTGATGTCAACTAATTGACTTAGTGTTTTTAGTATGTTACCTCATATTGAGTAAGGGAATCATGAGTTGCAGTACATTTATAAATTTTCTATTCTAATGGAAGGCTATATCATGTGTTGTGATGTTATCTTTTCCATTGTGACTCTGGTATGGAGAATTGAGTTTTTTATGTTTCATTGGACTCAAACTGGGTAATTGCTAAAATAATCAGTAAAAGACAGTAAGTGATTTGATTGTTATTTAAAATTGAAAAATTATTTGATGGAGCCGTCATAGGATATGATTATAAATTTTTTTAAGATATTATTTTTGTGACTGCGAATAATAATGTTAACCGATGCTACTAGTTTAATCAACTGGAAGAGGTTTTAACTGAATGAACATGTAAAAAAGACATAGTTCTTGAACAAGATATGAAGATTTGTAGATCAATGATGGAATTGGATGTGGAAAAAGGATCGGTGATGATTTTTATAAAGTATTAAGTTATTTCTGTGACTTTTGGTACTGACTTGACATCACATTGATTGAGGTATGCATTTGAGGTGGACTATTCAAGAAGTTTCTTTTGGTCAACCTAGTTTTTTTAAATGGCTCAACTACCAAGGAAATACCTATGAGCAAGCCAATGTAGTCAAAGGAAAAAAAAATTTGAGTCTCTAGATACATCATATCTTACCTAAGATGATTTGGATTGTTCATATCTTAGATCTAGTGTTTTTTGTAAGTGGGTGGAATTAATTCTATATATTATAAGTTGAAGAATAAGCTAATTGCTGATTACAAATTGCAAAAGGCTTCGGTGTCTAAGAAAGTGAAGGAATCAAGAGTGATAAATAAAAGGAAGAGTATATAGTATGATGATGTATTTCAGATCTTAAAAGGATCTGATTATGAAAAGCTAGTGCAGTTTTCATAGATCATTTTATTTGTTTCTTTCTAATCATTGTAATTCTGAAATCCCTTAATAGGGTAGATCCTAACATATTTTTATTTGAAAACCTGTAGCAAGGTGACACATTAGCTTTTGTTTTAATTCCTGGAACAAGGTTTCTCCTAATAGGGAAAAGATCCTAACATATCTAAAGGGAAATCCATTAACCAGGTAGCACTTAACAATGCTTTTTAAACCTTTAATCAGGTAAGCTCCTAACACGGTGTATTCTAGAAGAGTACATATTTTTTGGGTATCATCTCCATGGTTTTTTCCCAGTTGGGTTTCCACAAGATAAATATGGTTTTACATTGTGTGGTTGATTACTTGTGGATGTATGCATTGAAATTTTTACTTATGTTAGATGATATTGAATGTTTTGGTGCATAGAGTTTAAAGAAGTTGAATTGGTGAATTTTTGCATTATTGATTTACCTCTCCCCTCTCACTAATAAAACCTATATTTATAGTCATCAAGAGACTTAGAGAGGATAATCAAGATCTCAAGGTACTCTTCAAGGAAATTGTTAATGTAAAACAATTTGCAAAAAATTAAAATGAATCTAAAATGATGGTTGAGTTTTTAAACGAACAAGTTGTAGTATGGAAAAAGGATGAAGTAAAAGTAGGAATTGGTTTAAAAGAAAATAAATAAGTATGAAAAAAATTAGAACATGAGGTTTCTTATTTGAGAAAAAATTAAGATAATGATTCCTTGTTAAAAGTACAAACACTAAGAGACAAAAAGATCTTAAATCTGAATACTAAAGTTGAAGAATATAAGAGAATATCATATGTAGTAAGATCTGATCTATAGGTTAAAATGATTGAATTTTTAAAGCTTTAAGGAGAAGTAGTTGCATTGAGGAAAGAGATTGAAAAAGTGAAGACTCGATTAGAAAAGAATCAAACATTTGATCAAGGTACTAATTTGTTGAATGAGATGTTGGATAGGCAAAAGCATTCTAAGAATCCTATAGGACTTTGATACAATCTTGGACAAAGCTCTTCAGAAGGATCTAAACCTGATAAAATGTTTGATACTACATATGAGAATAAATTCATAGTTAGGTACACACCAAGGAAGAACTTTTATATGAACCACCATATTGTTGCACATAAGGGTGAAGACAAAATGAAATCAGATGATAACACTATTGCAAGAAGACAACTAAAAGGCTTTTAAAAAGAAATAAGAGATTCTTTCAAACCTTCACACCTTAGCATAATCATTCAATTGGGTAAAATCCTTCTTTTCAAGGATATTTTTTATGTTTCTAATGGCTTTGGTCATAAGGATGCTTCTTGTAATACTATTGATAAAAGATGGCTTGGTTTTCCAAGAATAAATTCTTTCTTAAATCAAGTGTGTTATGACTATCATAATTTCTGTCATAATATTGGAAATTGTAGAATTCTTAAAAATGATCTAAAAATTCTATTAAGGGAAATGTGTTCTTCAAAGACAAAAACATAAGGTGTTATAAATATGATCATCTTGGAAATATATCACATTTTTTGTGGAAGTGGTTGTAAAAGACTACTTGATGATCATGGCAAAAAGAAAATATTCAGTGTGTTCTGGAGAAGAAAACTTAATCAAGTCAATGATAAAGATAAAACTAAGAAGATGCAATGTGCACTTCCTGCACATGTTGTATCATCCAACTCTTGAGAAGAAGAAAAGACTCAGGGGGAGTTTATTATGGTAATATTTTTAATCCCTATGAAGAAGAACATAAGGTATGGCAATCTAAATCTAATGTTGGTGTTATAGTCTATTCTTATCTATTATGTCATGATAATCTACTTAGAAATCTCATTTTTATTGGTTGTGCACATTATATATGTGCATGTGTTGTCAAACATAGAGTTAGTGAACACAAATCTTGTTTATATCAAGTTTTCAAGTTGTTTGTGTAGATTTGATGAGGATATTCATTCATTATTATTCAGAAACAAGAAAGACAAATAAATAAATATTATCCTATCATGATGTGTCATATGTGTTTGTAGTAATATATATGCTACAGGAGTTTGATTTAGATGTGAAGTGATGTTGATAAGATGGTTTTCTTGATTAATATTGTGTGTCGTGTGATCTTCCATTACATGATATGCACATTGTTGGCAGACAGATTTTCCCTCTTTTGAAAATTGAACTATTAAATGACTCTTAACCCAATGTAAAGGATAAATCCACTACCAGTAGTTGAGTTAATCAAATAAGATTGAAATCCCTACATCAAAGGTGCAACATCCTTCTGAAATGATAAATCTTTTGTTCCCTTTATTCGAACATAATATTTTCAAGAAATTCTTTTAGCTAGAAAGTAAGAAATGAAATTAACACTTCATTATAAATGTATAAGTGAAATGCTACACATCACCATAAATCTCAATAATTAGAAGTTGCCTAACTTCTAACTGTAAAGAACAAAAATTTATAAACTAACACAAAGATCTATCATGCATGAAATACTGGAAGGATAAAAAAAAGATACACAAAGCTCACGATAGCATGTACATTAATTTCAATAGAAATTTAGTATACATATTCTCACCAACTGATCAAATAATTTCCATAATCTCACATATAAATTGACTGGTATTATATTAATATGTTTTCCTCCATAGAACTTCAACAAAAATAAATATATATTGATTCCACAAAAAATAAAAGTATCTTTCAAATCCTAGAGAAACGACCATCAAAGAGTTGTAAAAATTAAATTAAATAGCCAAGTAGGGCATAAAAAATTTTAAAAAATGATACAGAGACCTAGTTGGACTTGCAATAAGTAATTTTAAGAGGAACTTCATTAGTGTTGTCACAACACCCAACAAGCTTCTTCATTAGGATCATCTCCATGGATCTAATCAACTCCATAACCAATCAGAGTCCACATCAACTCCTTATGCCACCAAAGGCTCCACACCTTTGTAAACACACCAATGTCCCTCAATCCATCCACTAGATTCAACCATTCAACTTGATCATTTAATAACCCTTACCCAGGTGCTCACTAAACCTTAATCCCTAGTAGCCCTAATCAACGGGTTTTCCACGAAGAACACAAAAATTTCCCAAAACACTCAGAGATATAAATGTTATAATAGTATCAAAGGATAACTAAGAGGGGGGGTGAATCAGTTATCAGTAACTTTACTTCTTTAACTTCATAATACAACAGAGTAAATGCTTAATCAGATAAAATAGTACACAACACACAATTTGATTACGGGGAAACCAAATGGTAAAAACCCTGGTGGGAATTAGCACCCACAATGAACTATACATGTTTATAGTAATACCTATTAGAAGATATCTCAACCCTGATAAGAGTTTTACTTTACAATGCAATAAGTATAGCGACCTGGTTAAGGGTCGGATCCTGTTAGGAGTCTTTTACAAATAACCTTGTTAGGGGTGGTGGACTCACTGTCCAAAATCTCACTGCTTGATGGTGAAGGCTACAACCTTCTATATAACATATATGCACTATATCTGATGATGAACTATAGAGTAGACCTACTATCTTGATCAGTTCCAGTGTATTCTAATCTTTTACTTCTTCTTCACATTGACTCTTGATGAATGAACCAACTATGATAATCTTCTCTATACATCTTTCTTATCTTTTTCGTATCATTCACCCTTACCGTGTCACCTTTGACTTTCTATAAGTGTCTTCCTCAAAGTATGAGATCATAGGACCTGTAAGACAACTCTTCATAACATCCTTGTCTGCTCTACTAAGCACGTAAGCATTATTACAACTGCGCAAGTATAAACTGAATAGATGCGATGCTTCCCTAAGTCGGCCTCACAAATTTAACTATAAATTTGCAATCTTCTTTAAACACATTTTGTACCTTTGGATTAATATCGTCAACTCATAACTAATCATGAATATACACACGCATATATAGAAGATAGGTGCAACTCAAGAAACACGTGATATATGTCGGCCCTAAATAGTTACACTTCCAGAACTGTAACTGCCAATAACAGAATTACATAATTTTACAGAAACATCATATCTGGGTCTGTGTGTATGAACATAACATAATAAACATGTCAAAAACATTTATCTATCCACGCAAGTCTTCATTTCATCATTCTGATAAGTACATGAAGAATTACTACTGTGTATTATATGTAATCATCAATGACAAACATACAATCAATCAACTGCTCAGAATCAAATCTCCAACAATCTCCCCTTTGACATTGATGGCAACATATGATATCAAAAACATCCTCTATTCATGGTGTCCTCTTTCTTTTACAATCTTCTCAATATCCTCATCAAAGATTTCTCTAAACTGGTGGAGTTCCTCTGTCTGTGTTTTTGTTCCATGTATATACTCCCCTAGAGTATATGCTCCCCCTTAGTACATACTCCTTCTTACTATATACTTCCCCTTTGACATCAATGGCAAAGGGTGCCATAGATCTTTAGGTACAGGTACTGCTCCAGAAGTAGAGTAGTCAACCATTCATCAGTCACTTAATGACTAATGTCTTTGCTACTTCTTCTAAACAGATTTAGGAGAGGGAATTACTCCCAACTTCTCCCTAAGATACTCAAAAGTATCTTTTGATAAGGGCTTTGTGAAAATATCTGCCAACTATTCTTTGGTGTTCACATAGTCCAATTTAACTTCTTTGTCTGCAACCTTTACTCTTAAGAAATGGTACTTGATCTCTATGTGTTTTGTCTTTGTGTGCATCACAAGGTTCTTAAACATGTTGATAGTGCTAGTATTATCTCAATGAATAAAAATAGGATAATCAACCTAAATGCCAAATTCTTTAACCATCTGCTTGATCCAAACCATGGTTGAACAATTTAGTGCTACTACAACATATTCATCTTCTGATGTTGATTCAGAAATACAGTTTTGCTTCTTGCTTATCCAAGAAACCAACCTATTTCCAAGGAATACTGCTCCTCCTGAAGTGCTCTTCCTGTCATCAATACAACCTACCCAATCTACATCTGTATACACATGAAGCTTTACATTCTCTGATTTAGGATACCATAAACAATAGTCTATAGTTCCCTTTAGATATCTGAATATCCTCTTGATTTCCATTAGGTGACTCTGCTTGGGTTCAGCTACAAATCTTCCAACAATGCCAACTACATTAGATATGTCAGGTCTAGATTGAGTTAGATAAATGAGTTTACCAATCATAGATTTGTACAATGTTTTATCAACTGCTGTGGAATAATCATCTTTTGAAAGCTTTCTTCCTGTTATCATGGGAGTGCATACTAGCTTACAATGCTCCATCTGGAAGGTCTTCAATATTTCCTTCACATATTTTAACTGATTAATGAATATACCTTTATCTATTTGTTTTACATTCAGCCCCAAAAAGTATTTTATAGGACCAATCATACTGATTTCAAATTCATTCTACATTTCTTTTTAAAATGATGTATTGAGCTTGTCATTACCTCCAAAGATAATGTCATCAACAAATATGGCAACTAATAGTAATCCATCAGGTGTCTCCCTTGTGAATAAGTTATAATCTGTTGCTCCTTTCTTGAATCCAATCTTGGTAAGATAAACATCAAGTCTCTCATACCAAGCTCTTAGGGCCTATTTAAGACCATAGAGTGCTTTCTTCTATTTGTATACCATGTCTGGTTCATCTGAAAGACTAAATCCTTCAGGTTGTTCAATGTAGACTTCTTCATTCAAATCACCATTGAGAAAAGCTGATTTTACATCCATTTGATAAAATTTAAAGTCTTTGAATGTTGCATATGCCAAAAACAATTTAATGGCCTCTAGTCTTCTCACAGGGGAAAATGTATCAGTGTAGTCTATTCCTTCTCTCTATGCATATCCCTTTCATAACAATCTTTCTTTATTTCTTACTAATGTACCATCTTCATTCATCTTGTTTCTGAATACCCACTTTGTTCCAATCACAGTTTTGTCACTGGGTCTAGGGACCAATTCCCATGTATCATTTTTAATCATCTGATCTAATTATTCTTTCATTGCATTCTTCCAATCATAATCATTTCAAGAATCTTCAACACTTAAAGGTTCAATCTGTGAAATTAAACATACCTCTTCATCCATTGCTAGACCTTTTGCTTTAGATCTGGTCAAAACAATGCTACTTTGATCTCCAATGATTTCATCTTTAGAGTGGTATCTAGATGTAAATTTTGGAACCTTAGGTGTGTCTTCTTCTTCTGTAATTTGTGATTCTTCTCTACTTGATTCAAGGTCATTGCATGAGACATCAATGCAATCAAACATTTCTTCAATAACAGTATCTTTGCTGCTAGGTTTGGGTTCATCTTCAATCATAGGTGCATATTCATAGTACCTTTCTTGAACCATAAAATTTTCATCAATATTAACATGCGTGCTTTCAATTATCTTCTTTAATCTCAAATTGAAACATCTATATGCTTTTCTTTTAGTAGAATAACCAAGGAAAATACCTTCATCACTTCTGGCATCAAAATTACCAACACCATCATCCCTCTTGATGTAGCACTTGCTGCCAAAGATTCTAAAATACTTTACTGTAGGTACATTGCCAAACCAAAGTTCATAGGATGTATTATCTATGCCTGTCCTCAATTGAGTTATGTTGATAATATATACTACTGTGTTCACAACATCTCTCCAATAGGTGTGTGCAAATTTTCCTTCAATCATCATAGTGTGTGCTGTATCAAGTATGATCATGTTCCTCCTTTCTGCAATCCCATTCTGCTGAGGGGTTCTAGGTGCACTCAACTATCTTTTAATACCATGTTCTTCACAATAATCATAAAACTGATTAGAGGTGAACTCTCCTCCTCTATCTGATCTCAGACATTTCAGTTTCAATCTGGATTCATTCTCAACTTTAGCTTTGAATAATTTGAACTTCTCAAAGTCTTCAGACTTCTCCTTTAAGAACGCAACCCACATCATCCTAGAAAAATCATCAACAAACAAAATGAAATACCTTTCTTCATAATATGATCTTGTTTGAGTAAGACCACATAATTCTATATGCACTAGGTCCAATTTGTTCTCAGCTGAGTTATGCTTGCTTCTGAAATAACTCCTTACATGCTTACCCATAACACATTCCCTGCATACTGTGTCAACTGGTCTTGCAATACTTGGTAGGTCTCTAACTGCAATCATGTAATCATGTCTCCATCCTTGTTGTTAATGATGCACTTGTTTTCTTTGAACTCCAAATGATAACCCTTGTCAAGTAGCTGTCCAACACTTAGAAAGCTATGATGTAATCCATCAACATATAGAACATCATCTGTCTTGTTCTTTCCATCCAAAGTGATAGAACCTCTTCCTATGATAGGTTTAGGAGTGTTGTTTCTAAATCTAACCATACCACCTTTGTATTTGTCTAACTGAACAAATCTGTCTTTTTCACCTATCATATGATGGGAGCATCCACTGTCAATGATCCAATCAGTTCTAATGTCTGCTTTGGAAATTAGGGCTAGCTCTTGTTCTTCCTTTTCATCTTCAATGTCCATTTCCTCAATAAACCTTCCCATGTCTCTAAGGGAAATGAATCCAATTTCATCTTCTCTTGAATCTTCATTAGTTACACCTTCTTTAGCATGATAACATTCCTTCTTATATTTGGGTTTGTGATCAGATCTGAACTTCTTGACTCTTGTGGGACACTTAGATGCAAAGTGACCAATCTTGTTACACGAAAAAAATTTGAATGGAAGCTATCCTTCATATTTTCCGTTACCTTTCTTTTCTCTTCTAGCAATCATAGCAATGATTTCTTCAAGTTCTTCATCAACTTCTTCTTTCTCATTATGACTGGAGATGTGTAAGGATTTCTTACCACAGACCGAGGCTTTGAAAGTTGTTTCACTTTTAGGTTCAGTCTTCAATCTTGATATCTCAAATGCAAAGATTTTGCTGATCAAGGTCTCTCTCTTCAAGTTTTTTGAGAATTGCATGGTTTCCTCTAGAATACTGATCTTTTTTTCATAGTCTGATGTTAAAGTAGTTAGCAACTTGTCCATCATATCTTCTTCTGATATTTCTCCACCATTGTTTCTAATTCCAGAGACTGCTTCATTTATCCTTTGATTGTAAGCTCTAATGATCTCTTCAGGTAACATCTCAAGACTATTGTATTTATTTTTCCATGTCTTCCTATGTGCATTCTTTGCTTGAATATCTCCTTCAAACATATCTTCTAAATACTTCCATATGGTATATGCTCTATCAATTTTCTTGATCTCAGAAAATTCATTGTCAGATAAGGCATTGATTAGGGTTTCTTTAGCAATTGTATTATTTGTAAATATATCCTTTTGTCTGTTAGTAGCATCATCCTTTGCAAGGTCTTTCTGAGATGGAATTACAACCTCTTGTATAGAAATTTCAAACATCTCAAAGACAACACACTGTAGATGTGTTATCATTTTGTTTTTCCAATCCAGATAATTTTCTCCATCAAACTTAGGGATTTCTTTTCTCAAGTAAGACATCTAATCTACCTTAAGCTGTTAGGCTTCTTCTCCAAGGCACTTGGCTCTGATACCAATTGTTAGAATAGTCACAAAGGATAATTGAGAGGGGGGGTGAATCAGTTATGAGTAAATTTACTTCTTTAACTTCAGAATACAATAGAGTAAATGCTTAATCAGATAACACAGTACACAACACACAATTTGATTACGGGGAAACCAAATGGTAAAAATGCCAGTGGTAATTAGCACCCACAATGAACTATACTTGTTTATAGTAATCCCTATTAGAAGATATCTCAACCCTGTTAAGAGTTGTACTTTACAATGCAATAAGTATAGTGACTTGGTTAAGGGTCAGACCCTATTAGGAGTCTTTTACAAATAACCCTGTTAGGGGTGGTGGACTCACTGTCCAAAAGCTCACTTCGTGATGGTGAAGGCTACAACCTTCTGTATAACAGATATGCATTATATCTGATGATGAACTATAGAGTAGACCTACTATCTTGATTATTTCTAGTGTATTCCAATCTTTTTCTTCTTCTTCACATAGACTCTTGATGAATGAACCAACTCTAATAATCTGCTATGTACATCTTTCTTATATTTTTCGTATCATTCACCCTTATTGTGTCACCTTTGACTTTCTATAAGTATCTTCCTCAAAGTATGAGATCATGGGACCTGTAAGACAACTCTTCATAAAATCCTTGTCATATCTACTAAGCATGTAAGCATTATTATGACCACGTAAGTATAAACCAAATAGACGCAACGCTTCACTAAGTCGGCCTCACCAATTTAACTCTAACTTTGCAATCTTCTTGAAACACATTTAGCACCTTTGGTTTAATATCATAAACTCATAACTAATCATTAATATACACATGCATATACAGAAGATAGGTGCAACTCAAGAAACATGTGATATACATCGGCCCTAAACAGTTACACTTCCAGAACTGTAATTGCTAATAATAGAATTACATAATTTTGCTGAAACATCATATCTGGGTCTGCGTGTATGAACATAACATAATAAACATGTCAACAACATGTATCTATCCATGCAAGTCTTCATATCATCATTCTAATAAGTACATACAGAATTACTATTGTGTATTATATGTTGTCATCAATGACAAACATATAATCAATCAACTTCTCAAAATCAAATCTCCAACAATAAAGGCATATCTCAATGCCCTTTTTATTTTTACATAAAATATCTCAAAAGTTCATATTACTCCTTTGGCCAGATGTCCAAACCAATGCATTATTTCCCAGCAAATAGCCCTCATTAGCCCTCCTATTACAAAGAAAATACCAACTCCTTCCATCCCCAAACCTCCCAACCTTCAAAAAGAGTTGACTCATGATCCAAATAAATGGATTTTCACATGTATAGGAGATGCCACCATGTTCCACGTTCTCAAACACCAACCCCTCCTTCCTAGGTACACAAGCCTAGGGATTTGTTAACAAGAAACTTCCACCCACTACTAGATCTCAAAAATAATCCTACACCATGTAATGAATATATCTATAAATCTCATGTCATAAAAATTGGCCCTCCTTCATATGGAACTCTCATAACTTGACTGGACCAACCACCATGTACCCTTCAATCAACATTCTCTGTTAATCAAAGATCTCTTTCTCCAATCCCCTAAATTTCCATGCAACCAAACGCTTGATTGTACATAATATACAGGGAAAATATTCTCCCACAAGCCACAATAAGACCAAAAAGTGGGAGAGCCCATGAAATCATTGAATCTTCAAAAACATTTACTGTTAACACAGAGACTCTGCTAGGAACAATCAACAATTTGATGACTTTCTTTACTTCAAATATCAATGGGACAAAATGCCATCAAAAAGGAAATGGAAGGATGTAAATAAAAAAAATTCTACACAATTTTCTATTCAACCATGCATTGAATGAATACTTTAATAACACAAAAATAATAACAATGTTCTTACGGCCAGAGGCTTGACTGTCACAAAAAAATGATTTTTTTATTGATTATATAATGATTTAACCATTGTAAAGCTTAATGGCTTACATATTATGAAAACAAATTCATAAATTTTTAATATTAAATTGGTTTTGTATCATTTGGTTCAGTTTTGTGAAATATATTTTATGCCCTAGCAGTAGGAAGACAGTAAATTATTTGCATATCTTTGTTTTATGACAACAAAATGCGTATCAATATAGAGACCATAATGTGTAATCCAACTGTTGGATATTTATGAATTTAGTATATGTTGGAGGGACCCTAATTATGCAAATGATCATTAGAGGGATTTTCTTAATAATATTTTATTTAAAAGTTATAAATGATTGTGTACGAGTGTATGTATTGGACAATGATAGGGCAGTTTGTGATGCATTTCCTTCATGAATGTGTTTAGAGTGTTTGGAATACATCTTGTAGAAGAACCTATAATATTTATTGTTCTTTAATATTATATGTATTTCCTCTAATAATTATTTATTGATTTGGATCATGTTTGATCCTAAGATTAATGGGTAATTTCAAGATGCATGTGCTAGTGACAAGTGCCTCTACATCAAATTGCTATCAGAGCCAGCAAAAGATTTGGGATAAGAAGGTTGGTGTCATTTTGGCATTGCTAATGCATTATGGTTGTAGGTGCTTGTGCTTCAAGATGCAGGTTGATTTTAGTTTTGTGTGGGAAGATATGAAAGGTTTTTCATGACCACTCTCGAATGGGGATGAGGCTGGGTAGAAGGTGCATAGCACAAAGAAGGTGAGGCATCTTCCAAAACCCATTGTTGGGTGAGCTGGATGGTTTGGTGTTTTCCAAGAGAATAGGGTGAGAGGAAAAGAGGAGGAATTATAGGTGAGGCATGAATATTTTTGGTTAGTTATAGAAGAAAATGAAGTATGGACTACTTATTGTAAGCACTTGAAGGCAACACTTAATAGGTTCTTAATACCTACCTTTCTACGAGTACTTGGAAAAATTTCAAATTTGGGAGTATGGTGCATGAGCACCAAGAAATAGGTGGCTAAAGGAATTAAAATATCATAAAAGTATCAAGTTAACTGATATTTATTTATTTTGACTCATATTGTGTCATTTGGAGTCATATTGAATCAAAATGTAAAGGCTATGCAAGCCATTTGTAAAAG
>MU225916.1:2643858-2681531 GCA_018584345.1 Thuja plicata
TTTCTTTTCTCTTCTAGCAATCATAGCAATGATTTCTTCAAGTTCTTCATCAACTTCTTCTTTCTCATTATGATTGGAGATGTGTAAGGATTTCTTACCATGGACTGAGGCTTTGAAAGCTATTTCACTTTTAGGTTCACTCTTCAATCTTGATATCTCAAATGCAGAGATTTTGCTGATCAAGTTCTCTCTCTTGAATTTTTGTGAGAATTGCATGGTTTCCTCTAGAATAATCATCTTGTTTTCATAGTCTGATGTTAAATTAGTTAGCAACTTGTCCATTATATCTTCTTCTGATATTTCTCCAACACTATTTCTGATTCCAGAGACTGCTCCATTTATCCTCTGATTGTAAGCTCAATGTTCTCTTCAGGTAACATCTCAAGACTATTGTATTTCTTTTTCCATGTCTTCCTACGTGCACGCTTTTCTTGAATATCTCCTTCAAACATATCTTCTAAATACTTCCATATGGTATATGCTTTGTCAATTTTCTTGATCTCAGAAAATTCACTGTCAGATAAGGCACTAATTAGGGCTTCTTTAGAAATTGCATTATGTGTAAATATATCCTTTTGTCTGTTAGTAGCATCATCCTTTTCAAGGTCTTTCAGAGATGGAATTACAACCTCTTGTGTAGCAATTTCAAAGATCTCAAAGCGAACACACTGTAGATGTGTTATCATTTTGTTTTTCCAATCCAGATAATTTTCTCCATTGAACTTAGGGCTTTCTTTTCTGAAGTAAGACATGTGATCTACCTTAATCTATTAGGCTTCTTATCCAAGGCACTTGGCTTTGATACCAATTGTTAGAATAGTCTCAAAGGATAACTAAGAGGGGGGTGAATTAGTTATCAGTAACTTTCCTTCTTTAACTTCAGAATACAACAAAGTAAATTCTTAATCAAATAACACGGTACACAACACATAATTTGATTATGGGGAAACCAAATTGTAAAAACCCCGGTGGGAATTAGCACCCATAATGAACTATACCTTTTTATAGTAATCCCTGTTAGAAGATATCTCAACACTGTTAAGAGTTGTACTTTACAATGCAATAAGTATAGTGACTTGGTTAAGGGTCGGACCCTGTTAGGAGTCTTTCACAAATAACCTTATTAGGAGTGGTGGACTCACTGTCCAAAAGCTCACTGCTTGATGGTGAAGGCTACAACCTTGTGTATAACAGATATGCACTATATCTGATGATGAACTATAGATTAGACATCTTATTTTGATCATTTCCATTGTATTCCAATATTTTACTTCTTCTTCGCATAGACTCTTGATGAATGAACCCACTCTGATAATCTGCTCTATACATATTTCTTATCTTTTTTGTATCATTCACCCTTAGCATGTCACCTTTGACTTTCTATAAGTATCTTCCTTAAAGTATGAGATCATGGGACCTGTAAGATAACTCTTCATAACATACTTGTCAGCTCTACTAAGCACGCAAGCATTATTACAACCGTGCAAGTATAAACCGAATAGACGCGATGCTTCACTAAGTCAGCCTCACCAATTTAACTCTAGCTTTGCAATCTTCTTGAAACGCGTATGGCACATTTGAATTAATATCATCAACTCATAACTAATCATGAATATACACATGCATATATAGAAGATAGGTGCAACTCAAGAAACACGTGATATACGTCAGCCCTAAACAGTTACACTTCCAGAATTGTAACTGCCAATAACGGAATTACATAATTTTACTAAAACATCATATCTGGGTCTGCGTGTATGAAAATAACATAATAAACATGTCAAAAACATGTATCTATCCATGCAATTCTTCATATCATCATTCTGATAAGTACATATAGAATTACTACTATGTATTATATGTTGTCATCAATGACAAACATACAATCAATCAACTACTCAGAATCAAATCTCTAGCAATAAAGGCATATATCGATGCCCTTTTTTATTTTTACACAACATATCTCAGAAGTTCATATTACTCCTTTGGCCATATGTCCAAACCAATGCACTATTTCCCTACAAATAGCCCTCATTAGCCCTCCTATTACAAAGAAAATACCAACTCCTTCCATCCCCAAACCTCCCAACCTTCAAAAAGAGTTGATTCATGATCCAAATTAATGGATTTTCACATGTATAGGAGATGCCACTGTGTTCTACCTTCTCAAACACCAAACCCTCCTTCCTAGGTACAAAAGCCTAGGGCTTTGTTAACAAGAACCTTCCACAAACTACTAGATCTCAAAAATGGATCCTACACCATGTACTGAATATATCTATAAATCTCATGTCATAAAAATTGGCCCTCCTTTAGATGGAACTCTCATACCTTGACTGGTCCAACCACCATGTACCCTTCAATCAACATTCTCTGTTAATCAAATATTTATTTCTCCAATCCCCTGAATTTCCATGCAACCAAACACTTAATTGTACATAATATACAGGGAAAATATTCTCCCACAAGCCATAATAAGACCAAAAAGTGGGAGAGCCCGTGAAATCATTGAAACTTCAAAAAAATTTACTGTTTACACAGAGACTCTGCTAGGAACAATCAATAATTTGATGACTTTATTTACTTCAAAGATCAATGGGATAAAACGCCATCAAAAAGGAAATGGAAGGAAGTAAATAAAAAAAATTCTACACAATTTTCTATTCAACCATGCATTGAATGAATATTTTAATAACACAAAAATAATAACAACGTTCTTACGGCCAGAGGCTTGACTGTGACAGAAAAATGATTTGTTTATTGATTATATAATTATTTAACCATTGTAAAGTTTAATGGCTTACATATTATGAAAATAGATTCATAAATTTTTAATATTAAATTGGTTTTGCATCATTTGGTTTAGTTTTGTGAAATATATTTTATGCCCTAGCAGTAGGAAGACAGTAAATTATTTTCATATCTTTGTTTTATGACAACAAAATGGGTAATGATATAGAGACCATAATGTGTAATCCAACTATTGGATATTTATGAATTTGGTATATGTTGGAGGGACCCTAATTACACAAATGATCACTAGATGGATTTTATTAATAATATTTTATTTAAAAGTTACAAATGATTGTGTACGAGTGTATGTATTGGACAACGACAGGGTAGTTTGTGATGCATTTCCTTTATGATTGTGTTTAGAGTGTTTGGAATACATCTTGTAGAAGAACCTATAATATATAGTGTTCTTTAATATTATATGTATTTCCTTTAATAATTATTTATTGATTTGGATCATGTTTGATCCTAATATTAATGGGTAATTTCAAGATGCATGCGCTAGTGACAAGTACCTCTACATCAGATTTCTATCAAAGCCAGCAAAAGATTTGGGATAAGAAGGTTGGTGTCATTTTGGAATTGCTAATGCATTATGGTTGTAGGTGCTTGTGCATCAAGATGCATGTTGATTTTATTTTTGTGTGGGAAGATATGAGAGGTTTTTCATGACCATTCCTGAATGGGGATGAGGCTGGGTAGAAGGTGCATAGCACAAAGAAGGTGAGGCATCTTCCAAAATCCATTGTTGGTGAGATGGATGGTTTGGTGTTTTCCAAGAGACTAGGGTGAGAGGAAAAGAGGAGGAATTATAGGTGAGGCATGAAGAGTGTTGGTTATTTATAGCATAAAATGAAGTATGGACTACTTATTGTAAGCACTTGAAGGCAACACTTAATAGGTTATTAATACCTACCTTTCTATGAGTACTTGGAAAACTTTCAAATTTGGGAGTATGTTGCATGAGCACCAAGAAATAGGTGGCTAAAGGAATTCAAATATCATCAAAGTATCAAGTTAACTAATATTTATTTATTTTTTCTCATATTGTGTCATTTGGAGTCATATTGAATCAAAATGTAAAGGCTATGCAAGCCATTTGTAAAAGTTGTCATAGTTGTCCATTAAGGTCCTAGTTTGGTCATTTGGTAAAATTTGTGTAAAATACCTATGGAAGGATAAAAATGGTCTAATTGGTAATTTATTTTCCATTTTGGTGTTTTAGGAGGGTTCATACAAAGTTTGGAAGTCATTTGTGTAGAAATGCAAAAGTTACATAAAAAGTTGTCAAGAAGATGAAAAGTTGCAAAAATGCAATAATGCAAGATTGCATTAAAATTTGTAAATGGGAATTTGAAATCTCTTGAAGGTATAATCTGATCAAGAGGCTATAAAAAAATTTATTTGGTCAAACCAAGTATGACTGAGAAAGAGGATAACTATTTTGAACAATTTGTGTATTAAAAAGTTTGTTATCTTGATAGTTTATATTGTTACTTTTCTATTTTCAAGCCTTTTACAGCCATATAAGTCCAAGAAAACATGTAAAATTATTATTTTTAGATATTTTGATGAATTATCTTCCCTTTTTTTTGGAGTGATTTCATTGATAAATGAAGAAGTTATAGACGTTTTGGTGAAAGTTGTTGATTGTAGTTTTGAGTTCTTCTGAAAACAATCATAATGCAGCATTTGATGCGGATGCATATGGAGGATTGAGGACTTATAACTGGATTCATTTCAAATATATGTGACTAAAATTTCATTTCCTTTTATTTTGAGTCATTTTTATCCAAATTTGTGAAAGTTATGAAGATTTTGGTGAAAACTAGTTTTAAACAGTCTTCAATGGAGTTGCAAACAAGGGTTTGTGATTATATAATGATTTAACCATTTTAAAGTTTAATGACTTATATATTATGAAACTAGATTCATAAATATTTCATATGAAAATTTTTTATATCATTTTATTTTGTTTTTTGAAATATATTTGATTCCTTAGCAGCAGGAAGACAGTAAATTATTTGCATATCTCTGTTTTATGACAACAAAATGGGTCTCGGTGTAGAGACCATTACATGTAATCCAACTGTTGGATCTTTATTAATTTTTTCTATGTTTTACGGATCCTAATTACCCACATCCATACCAGAGGGATATTCCTAATAATATTTTATTCAAACATTATAGATGACTATGTATGGGTCTATGTATGGGACAATGATAGGGCAGTTTGTGATGCATTTCCATCATGGATGTGTTAAGGGTGTTTGGAATACATATTATAGAAGAACCTACCATATATAGTGTTCTTTAATATTATATTTATTTTCTCTGATAATTTTTTATTGATTTGGATCATGTTTGATCCTAAGAGTAATGGGTAATTTCAAGATGCATGCAATAGTGGCAAGTGCCTCTGCATCAAAAACTAACTTATCTGAGTCATGTTTGAAAATTATCCTTTAAAACTAACTAATAAAAACTATATAAAGGCATAGGAGCTATCTTCAAACATGCATCATTTAGTATCTGAGGTGGCAGCATCTTTGGTCAGGTCAGGGACACCTGTAGCTTTTTATGTGGCGCTTCACTCCTCATACACTACCGAAAAATTGGCTATGACCTATTGGTTAGGAAAATTAATAGCTCCCATACATTGCTTCCAAATTTTATGTCCATTCTTTACTAACTCTAGCTTATTCTTGCATACTTCCAGGTGTACACGACTGATAATCAGCATGAAATCTAGTTTTTCCACATCAGAACAATCTTTAATCGTTATATCTTTGGTCCCCTTCAAAGCCTTAATCTCGTCTTGAAATGAAAAAATTACTTGAGTAGAATTCCTTTTTGGATCCTTTGTGTTTTCCATTATTCTCAGATCAATGAACTTGAGGTCGTTACTTATTATATCATTACAGTAATTTAGCTCCTTCGAAAAGTTATGACAACTCATGTATACCCTATTCTAGAATTTTATTCTGCGACTCCATGTTTACCTTGGCTACGAACATCATGTTTTCATTGAATATTGGTATAGAATTTTTTGAAAGTAAATTAGTTACACTATAAACATGAACCTCTTCCATCTTATTGATTTCATTTTCCCATTTTTTTATTTCCTTTGTCCAAAAAAAAATCTCTATCTATAATTCTTTGGGAACGACAAAGGTTTATTGATGTGCTTGGTCAAGACTTGTAACATAGTTCATTACGTCCTCAGTGACCTTATCAATCTAGTCAAATACTATCTTAAATACTACCCTATCTCTTTGGACCTGGTTTAGGAACTTCAGACTTGAGGTGGACCTAACGTGAATAGAAGGAGATGCCTTTGATAAAGCCCAGGGCTCAAGATTTTGGAGTGCATGGATATATTCAGCCATAAAGTTCAGAGACTCCTTGAGAGCCTTCTTATCTCTCCAATATTTCCAAATCCTTTGACTAATATTTTTATTGCTTCACTCAAAAACCTTCATGTCTACAAATCTAGTTTCCTGGCCAAGATCTACCTTTTCAATATTGAAGTCTTTCTGTGTGACTTCATCACTATTTTTATCTATAGAAGGATTGAAAATGTTTGTCATCCAACACCCAGTATCTTCATCCACCTCACTCAATGTCTCTGTCTCTAGATTCTTGCTCTTTGACATCTTCCCAAGATATTTACTTACCATGTCTCCAACTGCGATAGAAACTAGGACTATACTGCGTTTCTTATTTACAGATAACTCAAGCCAATTTTGGAGGTTTCATACTACTCTTACATTGAGAAGTTTGAAAAATGGAAGAGTCACCCAAGGTTAAATATAAGTCTTGCTTTGCAGTTTTTTTTTCACATTTACACCTTCTATCACTAGGTTCTCTTTTGTTTTATCCATCACTAACTCTTCTCATTCTACTTTTTCTATATTGGTTGACTCTAAATAGACCACAACTTGAGGGGTTTTATCAGGTTGGCTTCTCTTTTTACTCCTTAAATGAGTAACCCTTACAGTCGGTTGCAAAAGAAAAATTCCTCTCTCTTTAGGGAGAACCTCTATTTCTAGCTCCAAATCACCTGTAGGAGACAATGGTTCAGCCACGTTAGTACCTGGGAGAGGATATTGGGTCTTTGGGGAAACTAGGTCATCCTTGTGCAAATGTTTATTCCTTTTAGGATTATTCTTTTTCTTGTCTTTCAACCATTTTTCTATTTTGTGTAAGACATTGTGAGTTATAGATTTAACATCATCTTCCTCTCTTTTAATCCAATATACTTCAAGGATGGGTGTGGATTCAACCAATTTATCATATTTTGGATCTAGAATATCTTCATCTTAATCTACCTCATTCCCTTTAATATCAATTGGAATTTTCAAGGAAATGATCTTCTTCAAGGTGAACCTAGACCACAGTCTCTTTTTGACTTCATATTCATCTCCACAATCTACCCAGTAATCCTCCAATAGAGGCTGATGAAGGAATATTGCATCAACTTGAAAATTATTTTCAATGAACCTTTACTATCAAAGTACCCCCTATTCTAGTATAGTCTTAAATTTATCCCTTTAAGTCCAATATCTAGACCTATCATGCCTTACATGACCTTACATTAGTAATAGGTGAGTTCAATTGGAAACATGGAATCAGTTCCTCTCTCAAGATTGTATTTCTTTTAAACTTGAATTAACTGTCTACAAACCTTCACTAGTAGACCCTTATCTAAGTAATACTTGGGTAACTTGAAATATTCACCACTGAAGCCTCTGTTCCTTAAGTAAGATCATTTTGGAAATTAACTATAAAAACTTCAATAAAATTTAACCAATTTGACAACCTCCTCAAACACTCAGTGACATTCTTTCCCTTTTAACTCAAAGACGAGTCTAACTAGGAAGATGTCTTGAACCATTCTGAAGTTTTTCAGGGTTTCTCTTCCTCTATAACAAGGGTTAATGCTAAAAAATCTTAATATCTTTTGTGTTGGCTTCAAGATGTAGTCCTTCCCAATCTCTGCAATAGGCTAAAATATAGAACATATATGAAGTCATATAAAAATCTGAAACTTTAGCTACTTTAGATAAACCTTCATCTAGTTGTTTTGTGATTAACTTGGCCCAGTCAACATATTTTCCATCGCTAAGGATGGCCTAGATAAAACTATACATCCATTCCTCCCAAAAGACTTCATGGGGATTCCCTTTTACCCTATTTATTAGACTGGCCATGTCTCATAGATCATCAATGAGTTGATATTTCTTCAAGGGTCTTGGTAGTTGAGAGCCTCTTTTTTATGGTTTCAGGAACTAGTGTCTTGCTATGATACTATTGAAGTCTTTTTTTATTTTACTCAAAGTTTTCCTATGCTCTGGAGATGGTCCAATCTCCATAGGGTTTAGCTGGATGAATTTTTAGGGCCGCCATGACCACTTATCTTTTGATGTGCACCAACACATTTCTGAGAAAGGTGTGAATGCACCTTTCAACCTTCTCATGTCTATTATGAAACTCCATCACTAGCTCGGGAAAAGGTACCACATCAAAAAACCTTGTTTCTTCCAACAATGCACTCTTTGTAATCTTGGTTGACATTGATCCAACTTCTACCTTACTGAACCTACCCATTAACTGTCCTATATTGATATCCACTAAAAGTGTATCTCTCCTTTCTGGAACACAACTGGTTATAGGAATGAACATTTTTTCCTTTAGGGATTTTATTTTAGAAGAGGACATGATAGGTGTTAGTTCTTTTTCTTGCACTCTCCTTTCCAAGATGAGATTCTAAGACCAAGCTATGGGATTGCAAACCTAGGACACAAACTCAACATCCTCAACATGAAGGAGACAAGAAAAAGCTAACATTGACAATGATCAAAGACCTTCTACACTTTGAGTTCCACATCACTCAAGTGGGAACTACCTAATCTACACACACATAACAACTTTGTGACAAACAATAGCTTGCAAATACATAACTATGGGATAGCTTTCAAACCATTAGGTAACATGTACCTCAGTGTTTTACCAAATCTCATGCATTATCCCACTTTCATAGAGTATGTCTGAAAACTAACTCCTATCAACATGAAAGGGAAATGATTTTCATTTATTATTTTGAATTAATGTATCCTTGAAACACCCCAAATGTCTCATAGAGTCGTGCCTTATCCAATGGGCAACAGAGTCAAACATACCCCCATTAATCAAGCTCTACTTGTGGATCCACGTGTGTATTCAAATATGCAATTACCTACTCAAAGTATTTAACTCTCCCCTTGGAAGAGATCCTTGAATAGATAATACATTAATCAACATCCACTGAAAGATAAGTTGACATACCCTTGATACCCCAACTCATACATATTTCAAGACAAATCCTAAATAATAGTCATCCTTTAAATGAATCCATTGTTGATCAATAATGGACAAAACCAAAACACCCTTGATGCCTTAGTCTCTATGATTCAAAAATCAAATAGAGACAACTTGATAACTGAACAAAAACACTAAAATTTCATTCATGAAACTTTCTATTAAAATGATGTTCTTCTCTGAAACCAAAAAGAAATTAAGAACACCCTATATGAAGATAAAATGCATAAATATTTACAGATGAACCAGACTTGGAACCTTCTCTGAATTCTTGCAGAGAAATGGGAACCCTTACAAAAAATAAAATAAGATACATATAGATTAAAGAAACTCTATAAATTATATCTAATTGACATATATCCCTTTTGAAATCAAATTCACTCTTATCATTGTTTCTCCCTCAACTTGATCTTTCTTCAAAAGATCTGAAATAATATCTAATCTGAATATCCACTTGACTGAAAATATTAATGCAGTAAATGACAGGAAGCAAACTAGGGTTACAAAAGATGTATAAATCTAAACAAAAAACCTTTAAACATCACCATACGACATTAATGAAACAATAAACAACAAAAAATATCCCCTTAGAACTGTATGATTTCAATAAATTGACCCAGAAGATCATATCGATCCACCAACTGCCTCAACATCCTGGAACGCAGTGCCACCACTTGAAACTCTTAGAAACAATTTTCAATATTCAAATATCTAGCTCTAATAGATACACGTGGTGAAAAATCCATCATCAACGACCCACATTGAAACTTTATCCAACTTTACAACTGAGTAATCGATCACCCTTTAATTAGCCAAGAGCCAAGATCTCATGTGGATATGCTTTAATCAGGTGCAATGCCTTAAACATTAACTTTTGATCACCCTTTCTTTAAGGAATTACACAGTCCATCCAATTCATTTACATCAGTTTTCCTTTTAACCTACCCTGGCTCCAGCCCCACAATCATAGGAGGACAATTGTTAGCTAGACACAATGCCTCAAAGACTAATCTTCAATCATCATTAGATTAAGGCAATGTACTAGCCATCCAATTAGTAGAAACTAGCTTTACCTTTATGTTATCCTTTAGCGCTAACTTAAATTTGACTCGCGACATGACAGGATAGCGTGATGCCTTAATGACTATTCTCTGAGCATCTTTCCTTTAAGGCATTACGCCAACAAATAGATCAACACAAACCTGCAGCCTTTTTAGCTTTACTTTAAAATGAAAATCCATGACCTTAGCAATGGTATGTGTCACCACGACACAATGCCTTAATGAATCAAAACCCTGCATCTCTTGACTAAGGCAATGTGCTGACGGCATGATCAAATCAAAACTGACTGATCTTTAACTTTTCTTTATCTTTGGCCAGGTCCCACAAGCTTCCACTTGTCACTTAGGCACAATGCCTTGATCATAAAATTTTGTGCATCTTTGGTTCAAGGAAATGCACCAACCATTGGATCAAATCCAACCCAATCTATCTTTAACTTGTCCTTATCCTTGAAAACTTTACATGTGTTTAATAGGTGTAATACCTTGATGGTTAACTACCTTCATTTTTATGTTTGAGGCAATACACCAGCCATAGATATTCCTTGATTTCATCAAACTTTATCCTTTGTCTACATCACATCTCAAACCCACATTGACACATGTCGAATAGGCGCAATTCCTTAATGGTTAAATAGAGATTACCTTTTCTTTAAGGCATTACGCCCACCAAAGGATGCAAATAAGATGTGTTGATCTTTAATATGCTACTGCCAGGCTCCAAGATAAGAGAAAATACACGCATCATCATGACATGATTCCTTGATGAATAAATAACTTCATCTTCGCAATTGAGGTAAATTTTCCTCCGTAGGATTGACTTCAACTTTCTCGACAGATGATAAAATATAAAGGATATCGGGGACATAAGAACTTAGGGAAAAATTAAACCTCGTTAGGACTTAAACACATAAAACCTAAGGACTCAAGTAATAAAGTAGTCCCACTCAACAACGTCAATTAAAACACACGGGCTTACAAAACTTAAGTGATGCAAAAAGATAACGCAAGTTTATAACAAGTTCATAGGACCTAGGGTTTTATCACCAAGAATGCACCAAGGGCTACAAAACCCTGAAACTAGGGCTTAAGAATTAGGCCAAAAACCTTGCACAAATAGGCAAAAATAGGACCAAAGAGATCTGTAACTTTGAGTCCTAACAGAGTCTCCGACTGAGGAAGGTTGAATACAAGTTCAACACTAGATTCTAAATGTCTGAGAAGACAAGACCAAGAGAAAAAAAACCCACAACAAAAAACACTTAAAATAGGAAAAAGAAGGAAATTTATATAGAACTATACATTTCTTAGCAGATTCATATTACCGTTGCACCTCTTGAAAGAAACAAACTAGGCTTGATGGCCCTCTCCCATCAACAAATTTTTTATTTAGCTTGCCTCTATCAAACACAAAATATTATGTTCCCTGTACTGGAAACAAGCTAAAAACATAGTTGTTATCTGAATGATTAGATATGCTGAAATTTTTCAACACCTTATAGAAAATATTGTCAGTATTCCTACCTTTAGTCAGGACTTGTAAATTAGATCATATTTGAAAATACTAAACATTTTGTGACTTATTCCAATCATATTTTTTGAAAGATTCAGAACCCCTAGAGCACTTTATATCATTGCTTGCATTATCACATCTAGGAAAAACATCCTCCAACTAATAAAAATCACAATTATTTTCTGTCCCATAGCTGGAGTCATAAAAAATTATTCTATCACTGGTTTTCATAATCAAATCAGAGTCCTCTAAAGAAATTTCTTGCAAATTATCAATATTATGCAAACCACCATATTGTTTATTGGAGGGAGAGAACCTATCCACACATTCACTAGGTATCTACACAGTTTGAGCAATTGAAAGACCATCCTAAAATTATTTAATTAAGGATTCAAAATTTGAAACAAATTCACAATCCACATAATAATCCCAATCACTACTCAAAATTATGCCAAGAAATTCTTCATCCTTTGAGTCTGGAAATACACTCCTACTTTCATCATCTGATGTATCATATTCAATTTTTTTGTGGTTTAGTGACATAGAAGTACAAGGAGAATCAGAAACACTCATTTTAAAATCAGGATGACCTGATATAAACTCTTTGTCAAAATCAATATGTGTTGGATATAAGAACTCTGATCTATCCCCACCTAAATATCTAAGATATTCACAAGTCAAGAACTCAGAACTTTGTTCACTATGAAGTGAAAAATTGTCATCTCTTTCATCCACTTCTAATTTTCAGTCATGAGAAACATTTTCATTTATACCATCGGTATTTTCTTTTTGACTACACATATCCTCTTCCTTATACTGAGAAGGATCACCTTTATGATTCAAAACTGAAAAATCACAACATTCATCATAACCTAATAAAGGAAAGCATATTCCTTCATCAACACTTTGAAGCTCATTTAAATCATTCCAACAGCAACCTATGTCTTCATTAATATGATCTTCTTGTTTATCATAGGTATTTTTTCTTAACTGGTGAGAATAACCATTAGTTTCATAAGAGAGATCATCTCTTATAGAACCATCAATATCAATTTTATATTCATCACTCTCACCATCCTTATCCTTTACTCCATTCTGAGAAAAAAGTATCACTATTATGATTGCAAGATACATCATCCCCACTGGACTAATCTTTGTTATTTTGGTTTCCATCATTCTCAGAAACAATATCACTAAGCACAACCTCATGTGTAATCTTAGACTGAAGATTTTCAAAAATTTCTATCCATTTCCTAGAAGACACAACATATTCTACCCTCGAGGAGACTAGACAATGAATTGAATCAGGAAAACAAATTTCCACAAAAAATGCAACCCAAAAAAACTCCTGAGGACATAAAGGAATAATATACTCCTTTGTTGCAGTAGAAAACCTCATATAAAAAATAAGTGCATATTCTCCCACCATTGGTCTCATGTTCTTCCTTAGTAACAAAATAAATTTTTCTAGTAGCTCTTGTTCTAAAAAAAAAATGTTTGCAAGAAACTCTTCAAGATTTGGCATAGATCCTCCAAAATTTGACATAGTTGAATCGCTAACCTCTATGTCCTCCATTTTTCAACTAATACATGCTCCCACTTGATTTTGCAAATTTCTTTTTTAAAATTGAAGCATGCAAACCTCTTACCACACCTTGTTCCTTCTCTTAGTGCTTAACTCACTAAATAAGGAAAAAAATTTATTACTTTGAAACACAATACTTTATTTGAAGTCACCTTCAAATCACCTTTCAAAAGTTTGGTAGAGTCACCATCTCTTTGCAAAGGATAAATTTGAATTAGTTGAGATATTATTTCCCCACTCTAACCTTCTTTATAACTAGAAAACTCCCAAGATACCCCATTAATAGGGTCTCATATTGATTCCTCCTGTTGCTAAGCCATTTCTACGGTTCCTGTTTATGCTGCAAGAAATAATTTTATGCATCACTGCCAAAGTCCTCTGTTAAAACCCTGAGCAAGGTTGAAGATTACATAAACCCTAATTGTTATTTTCTAGGTCTTTGTTGTTGTTAATATTAAACCATAAGTCTTTTGGAACATTCTATACCATCGAGTTATTTTTTCGTTCACTTAAAAGTTCTTAAGACTCATGTGTTTCATGTTATCGTTGTCAGGGCCATGCTTTTAAATTTTCCTAATTCCTAGTGGTTTTATTTATTTTTCCTAAGTCTTGGAGCCCCCGTGGCCTTTTATTAAAATCCAAGTGTCGTGCATCTTGTTTTCAATCCAACGGATGACGCTTTTCCTCAAGAAAGAGATGATTACGAGATACCCATCAAGGCATTATGCTTGTAGGACACATGTATTTGGCAAGGTCGAGATATGTTAATAATTTATCATAGAGTTTAGGCAGATCTTTTTCATTCTAAAGGCTATCATTTTTCCTTAATCGCAAGATGAAGTGATATTAACCTTCAACGCATTGCGCCTATGTGACATCTTTCACTTCAGACTGTGTGGGGCCTACATGTTTAAACTTAGTAGAATCCTAAAATGATCATAAATATTGATCGATCCTATGGTTGGCATGATTCCTTAATCACAAGATGTTGTCATGTTATTATTCAAGTCATTGCGCCATATCGGAGCGTGGCAGTTGTCATATCTTGAGTATCGTCTAAAATGAATTAACCAATGGTCAAGTCTCAGGAGATCTTGCAGTTGGCTTGAAGTCTCAAAGAAAAGATGTGTCTGATTTAACATTGAGATCATTGTGTCTGTTGGACATGTGGAAAGTGGTAGGCTAGTTCTGAAGATAAATTAAAGGTAATGTGGAGACAAATTAAATTTCATCCAACGGTGAGCCCAATTCCTCAAGCCGGAGATGCAAGGATATTAATATTCAAGTTAATGTACCTAAATGATGCCTGTCTTATCTAGATAGTGGGGTCTACAATCTATAAGAATATCATCAGATAAAGTGTGATCAGTTATGATTTGATCCAATGGCAGGCATTTTCCCTGGATGAAAGATGTGAGGTAGATTAACCTTTAAGCCATTGTTCTCAAACAACATGTGGTATATGGCACACCCTACTCAGAACTAAAGAGGAAATTAAAAGTGACACAAGTTATATTTAATCCAATGGTGAGAACTTTTCCTTAAAGAAAAGATGCATTTATATTAGTCACTAAGGCATTGCGCCCTTGCACCATGTGTACCAAGTGGGTCCCACTCAGCACTGAGAATAAAGTAAGGAACATTCATATTAAATCAGATCATGTGGATGGCACATTGCCTCAATCTAGAGATGTAAGGTGTTTAGTCATTAAGGAATTACACCTGTATGATATGTGTCCAAGTTTATTATAGTCTCTGTCAACTTCTACTAGCTGCATGATTTGATAAGATCTTGCTAAGATCTATGATCATGTTTTAAAATTGTTTTCTTTGATAAAGTAAGTCTATTGAACTGTTGAGCCGCAAATTTTCAAATAATGCAAGAGTAATGGAGGAATGTGTGGCCATCTCAGATGAAATTTAATGAAAAAGGTTGGTGATATTGGATATAAGATTGTCCACTTGATTTTTCAAAAGCCATAATTGGTTAAGTGACTGAAGTAAAATTGAGTTGCAGTGTTTTAATTTTGTTTTCCAACATTTGTAGAAAGGTAAGTTACTCTGTGACTCCACTTCTAAGTTTTTTGAATTTGAATTCTAGTAGGGTTTTGGTCTTGTGAAGTAAATTGGGTTTATATACAAAAGCCAAGATTATTCTATTTAAGAAACCCTAGTTTAAAGATGGCTCCAGAAAGAGAACTCATAGGTAAAATAGATTATCGGGAAAGGAATGTCTATGAAGATCTGTTGAAAAAATTATTTAGGTCCACAAATGATCCCACCAAGATTAAGGAATTGGTACCAAAGCACCCTTGTTTGAAAATTGGGGAGGGTTTGTATGACAAGGGTAAATGAGTTAGACATGCAAACATTGGCCTGACTAGTTTGGCATTGTTCAAGGTAGATTTCAGCCAGAGAAATGCCTATGCACCTGAAAGTAATATATGGAAATTTTTTTTGCGGAAATTGGTAATCTGAGAAGTATGTATGGAAAGTGATCTGATACTTCAAGTTTCCCATAAATATGATCAAGTAGCTGGGATTGTGAGAGATATAAATGGAGATTTTTTAATAAATATCACAGCTGATGAAATTCGAGAGGTTTTTCAATTGAATGAACCCTCCATGCAACGAGATGAAATTAATTTTGGTTCATTCAAAGATGTTTACAAGGTCCACATAAACTACCTTAGAAATGGACCTCTAAAAGAATTCTTTAGCAAGATTGGAGGTTTGGTTGTGGTAGGATCTAATACACCAGAACCAATCAAGTTAGATTATTTCAATCTAAAGGCCAGAGGTGTATATAGTGCTTTGCGTCAGATCTTTGGAGATGATGAGGAGACATAAATGCCTATTCATTATATGTTCATGATGGTGAATTCTCCACCCTAGCGTAGCTATCATTTTTTACTTTGCAACTTATGTTTCTGATTTGATCCACAAAGGATTGATAGTCATTAAGAATGGAAAGGAACACAAATCATCTAGATGGTATTCTATATTGATGCATGTGTTCTTTTTCAAAGGTGCAAAGTACTTTCAGAAAGAAATGGAGTTGTTGAAATTCAAAGATGGGGAAGAAATTCTTGTTCATTTATGGAGTACAGATTTATCATGGGATAGGAAAGAAGCCAGCTACATCACATTTGACAGATGCTTTGCTTCAAGGCTTAGAGCCTTATTGTTTACTGAAAACTACAGGATCCACAAGTCTTTGTTAAATATTTTAAGACCAAAGAAGTCTTCTCAGAGCATTAAGATAGTGCACAATTGGGGTGATGTTATTTTGTATAATGTTTCAACAATTTTTAGAGTGTATGGTTTCAGAGGCACCCCATATGTACTCCCTTATCAAGTCCCTCTTAAAATAGGCATTGCTGAGATAATAAGGCAAAGTGGTAGGCTGCAGAAGGATTCTTTAATAGGATACAGAAAAGGAACCATTTTTCCCACCATTATAATTGCTAGTTTTTCATCACCAAGGGTGGATGGGTACATTTGAAAAAATATTCTGAGCCTTATCATTTGAAAACCTTAGTAGGAAGATGTGCTGAACACTGAGACATTTATAAGTGATTTGTTTAGAAAGATGACAAGATTCTCAGCAATGGATCGCTAGTTCAATTTTCCTGAGGACATTAGTAGAAATGAAATCAACCTATAGGAATAGGAGACTAGGAAATAAAATGGTTGGTCTATAAGAAGACCCTAGATTTTGTTCAATATTTTGATAAATGATATGATCCTTTGAGGGATTTCAAGCCTTGGGAAAAGAAAATTGATTCATTAATGATAGTCTTTGAATATTTCATGCAAATATTAAATAAAAATAAAGAGGTTGTAATGAAGGTAGAGCCAGAAAGGGCTAAGGCTATCCTAGGAAAGTCTTCACATGCTAGGATCATCCCAATAGGGAAATATGTTTTGCGCCAGAAGCAAGGATACATCATGGTCATGCCAAGAAGGGAAACATCCCATAGAGGCCAAATTGAAATGCAAACACATGATAATGAGGTTTTTAACTCAAGAGGAAAAAGGCCAATAAGTACATATTTAGGATTAGTGTCCTCCCCAAAGAGACAAAGAATAGAGGAAGAAGAGAAGAAATTGGAGAATGTTTACTCCCCTTCTCAATCTCCATTACACATGGATTAGCAAGTGGTAGAAGAACAATTTCTACAAATAGGAAAGATGGGACAAATTTTTGTAACACATTAAGAAATGCAAGAGGGAATGCATGAAGAGACCAAACATGTTGATATGGATTTGATAGTAGTAGATTTTGTTGGGAAGGAATTAAATGCCATTACAAAATAGGCCAGTGATGAGTTCTTATTGGCTGATAATTTTGTGAAAGCCAGAGCATTCATTCAATTTTTATGGCGAACTCACATTGAGGAATTTAAGGAGAAATGCCAGAAGAAACAAGAGGACCAACCTGATAGATACATAAATGAAATTGAGGCTGAGATAAAGAAATAAATTCTAGACAAAATTTGAAAAGGTTACCCCTAAAGAAGGAAGAGCTCTGATAAGGAAAAAAGGGGTCCCCATTCTGTCCGAATGGGACATTGTAGATGCCATTATTTTTTATGCAGTTAGAAAAGAGACAAAACATATGCATAATACCCTAGAGGAGGCTCAACAAGTAATCAGAGGAGTCAAATTTAGTGATGATCATGCTTCTTTGGTTATGTGGTCATCAAAGAGAAAACAAGGCATATAAGAGAATGAGACTTTGTAGGCTGATTGTTTAGGAAGTTTGATGGTGAGAAGGGTTGCAGAAACTACAGGGTTGGAAGCATCAAGAATAGTGCTAGAATCTGATAAACTCAACATGAAGGTGGTAAAGAGTGATGAGGATCAAGATGGAAATTTTCCTTAAGGCATACAATGATGTAAAGAGTAAATCCATGGAGAAAGACAGGATAATTGCTCATCTAAGAGGAAAGAAATTAGTCTAGACATATTCTCAAAGGATTATTTATTAAGAGCCTACCCAACCATCATCCTCTAGTCCAATTATTGAATTTCCTCCTTCCCCTATTCCATCCAATTCCATTTTAGAGGCAAAGCTCAATTGTGTAAATGATAGATTGGAAGAAGTAAGAGGAAGTTTGGAACAAGAAAGCTTAAAATTTCATAATGTACAATCATTGGTGCAACAATAGTATGAGGACAAAGTGTGAGGTACAATCATGCATTTTTTCTGATAATATAGAGCATGCTTCCATTTACCTAAATGGGAAAAATATCATGACCATTTAAAATTATTTGAAGAGGACAAGGCTAGGTTGGAGCAGATTGTGCAAGAGTGGAAAGGAAGGAAAAAAAAGCTGAAATTATTCTATTATTTATCAAAAAAGGAAGAAAATATTTATGTAGAAATAAAGGACACTTGAAAAATCCTCAAGGACTTTTTAGATTTGGACATAAAAAGAAACATCATTCAGAAAAAGGCCAAGATATTAATGAAAGACTACTAAAAAACCCATTTTTAGATACTCCCTAACCTCTTTAGAAAATGTGGTAAACTAAAAATAGAAGCCATATGCATGAGGGAAATGGGTGAGGAGTTTTCAATAAGAACTAACATTATCATCAACTTGTAAATCACAATCTTGTTTTCTTCAAACTTTGGAAACAATCAAGAATGCCTGATCATTTTTTGGGTTTTGGAAAAAGGAGGTTGAAAAAATAAAGATAGAATGGGATGAGTTGAGTAACAAGAAAAATGAGGTTATTAACTTCCCTTGGCCAAGTGATGATGTATTTCCTTCACATGGAAACAAAAATATCCTACAAATGAGTAAAGACAAAGGTATATCTCATCATTCCTACAAGTAGGTAGTTCTCCAACAAATTGAAGATAAGCAGTGGTTACAAAAAGCTTTTGAGAGCCAAATGATGAAGGAAAATATTTCTTTGGAAAAAGTTGCATAGTTTCAAAGTTGTTACAAAGGCCTTATGGACTAATGAGTATGATTTTGAAAATCTTGTAACAACTTGACTCTTGGTTTGATTGTATTGTTTCTTTAGTGCTGTGTCATATTTTTCATGACCTAGCAATCTGAAGCTTGTTGCATCTTGATTCACAACAAGATTCCAAGATTGCTAGGACTATAAAAAGAAAGGTTTTTGTAAAGTAAAGTATGGTGAATTCACAACTACTAGATAGTTTTCTAATTTTTGTCTAGTTTTATGTTTTTTGGTCATTTTGAATGTATTCAAATAGAGAGAAGCTTAATAAAAATACAGTGGAATTCCTTTACACATTTATGATGTCTTCCTGTGTTGATTTTTGAATTATTGTGCACTCAATTTGTAATAGAAGTTTTAATACACTATTTACAAGGTAGATTATGGGATTATTCTTGAGTTTCTTTCAAGGGAAGGGTAATTCTTAAGGTTGTTTTTTGGGGATTCAAAATTTACATAAGAATTTGATGTTTGGGTGTGGGAATGAGAAAAATGATTTGTAATGCATTTCATTTGGGTTATGGGTGTGTTGTTATTAAAAAATTTCTTTGAATATATGTTAATTGGACTCTCTTGCCCTAGATTAGGAACTGGTATGTACTTGATAAGAAATTATCATCATCAATCCATAAAATTCTAAATAATCTTTTAAGTTTCTATTGAAGGGCATAAATGTTTGTGACTTGTGTTGAAGAATACAAGATTTTTTATTGATTCCTTGCAGAAGTGAATCCTTTAGGTATATCCACCTGAGCTTGAAGCTCAAAGAGAAGAAGGATGAGAATCCTTATTGCATTAGTTTTTTTCATTTTCAGGTGCATCTTTTGGTTTATAAAGCTTGCATAATATGAGTTGTCAACATCTACAAGATTTTTTATCAACATCTACAATAAAAAGCACTAGCAAATCAGTGTGAGATACTGATCCACTATAATATTTACTATGAAATAGTAAGTCATGAGAGGTACACCCACCTGAGTCTTTGAAGATCAAAGTGAAGGATTAGTTGATCATTATTAGTTAGACTTTTACTTGATAGAATCAGGAGTTGGGAGTCATAGAGTCAAGCATTGATGCTACATTAAGATTCTGCAAGAAAAATCTCTAACAAAATGGTGACTCCATTGGGGATGAGTGGATATTTAAAAATAGGCTTTCAAAATTTGTAACAATTAATTGTCTATTTTTCCATTTCTTGATCATTTTGTAAATTTTTCACATACCTTTTATTGCTGGCGACTCTGAGTTCTTTGAATTCCAATTGTTGATATAGCATATTAAAATTGTGAAAGTTTTTGTTAGATTTGCAATGAGTCGACAAAGAAATACTAGGTCTTATTATAGGAATAATCATGAAAGTAATTTAGGAGAAGAGCTCCATACACCTGGTAGAAGGCAATGGTCTAGGAGAGGTGGGTCTAACCATAGTTCCCCAAAAATATCCAGAGGAAGAATCCAGGCCCATATCCCTGAGAAAGTTTCATCATCCTTGAGAGTTTTGAGCATCCAAGGTCAGTTGGACTGAATGTAACTAATACATATTTTTATCCCTCTTGGGATGAATAAATTACTGATACAATTTTTTTCCCTACACAAGAAACTCTAGATCAACAAGGAGAAACTTTTGCTGTTGAAACTGCTCCTTATGATTATGATAAACTATGTGATGAAGTGATGGCTTTAAGAAGAAAGGAATGTGAGTATTTGTTAGAGATAGACAATGCAAGAAAGAAGAGTGAGTAGGAGATTTATGAGTTGTTAATTGAAAGATAAGAACTCTTGACAAAGACAAAGAATAATGAGCTCAAGGCTAGAAGTTTCCATGAAGAGTTCAAGAGATTTGATAAGGACTTCTTCGGTGATATTGGGGCCCTAAGGAAACAAGTTTTTAATAATGAATCAAATTCTAAGATAGATTAATTTGAAGGAAAGGGGCCTATTTTGATTCTATTGTATCCATATGAGATTGAGAAAAATGTTGATCTCAAGAAGAATAACAAAGATGCATCTGATAAGGGTAAGCAAAAAATTGGTTGTGTGAGTATAAGTGAACCTAAGAAAGGAAAAATTACCCCTAATGGTATGTCTCAAGTTGACATGGAATTGTAAAAGGATAGAAAAGATAAGGAAGATTTAGTGAAGTAGTTATAAAAAATGGAGTTAGAAGTTGCTCCAGTTTAGATGAAAAGGAAAATTGCTTTCCTACATGCTACTAAAAATAATACTACTAGTGGCTCAATACTAATTGCCATTGGGGTAGTATCACAAAAGTAACTAGGTAGTTCAAGGCAAATTGCTCAAGTTTATTTCTCTAAGAAAGGTGCCCCTCAACCTGCCCACAATAAAGGAGGTGTAGCAGGCATGAGTGGGACTAATACCCTTGGAAATTTTTAGAAAATACATGTTCATTTAGATATATACCATCCTCTATTTTTTTATTGCATCCATGGTCCTCCAAATATTATCCCAAATGAGGTAAGAGATCGAATCCCCAATTTTACTCGTAATAATGTCATAACATGTGAAGAAAAATTAAGAGATTTCACTGACAAGATTACTGATTTTGAGATTGAACATGAGGATATCATATTAAGATTTTTGTCCAATCTATGATTGAAGATGCTAGGGATTGGTTTAGAAATTTTCTTGAGGATACCATACCATCTTGGGATGAATTTGTCAGATGTTTTAGGGAACAATATGTGAACATGTTAATTTAGGTTACATGTTGAATGAGTTCAATAATATTAAGAAGTTCCCCAATGAAAGTATGGATAATTTCAATAATAGATTTAACAAATCCACAAACAAGTTACTTTAGGTGTTAAGATTGGATGAGAAAGTTTGTTTAACCACATACTTCAATGCTGCTGATGGAAATATGTCTTTCCTTCTTAGGGATAAGAACCTACCCACTCTAAGTGATGCTTACAAGACAACCATAGATAATTAAATCAACAGATAAGCATCAAGGAAAATGGGGAAGAGAGAGGATGGTAAATTGTAGAAGGAGACAAGAGGAAAAACAAGAAAACCTGTCAAGGAGGAAGATAGGGTGGATAAAATGATGAGTGCAATAAAATATCGTACTGCCGAGATGGAAAAAAATGATAAATTTTTTTATGATATCAAATATCAGTACTAGAGATATGATAGACATCCAAATTTGAGAGATATGCCATATAAAAAAAATTGTAAAGATGGAAAGCATGTCCCTGATAATCAGGAAAACTAGAAGTCTAAGGAAACCCCCAATCCTTTGAAGATAAATACTACAAACAATGTGGAAAATACCCCTTGGTGTGATTCTTGTAATAAGCCCCACTCTTCTTTCAAGCTTATTGTAGCACAGGCCTTAGCTGAACAAATTAAGGGTGTTAGTTAATAGACATGTTCAGAACAAGAAGGCCCCGCTATAAATATGTTCACTATAAGAAGACTTTATCCATGGTATAGAGACAATGAATCTGTTGAAGATGTAATTAGTAGAGGAGGACAATACCAAGAATACTATCCATAATTTTTTTTTTGATTCAGATGATGAAGCTAGTATTGTGCCACAAAAAACTATTAATGTTGTAGATGATGACAAGGAGTATCCTCATTTTAGACTGCCAAGTGATGAAGAAAAAAGGTCCTTGACCATAGCAGAAATAAATCAAGCTAGAAGTGCCTATAACTTGAGAACTAGGAGAGTAGAACCTGGTCAAGGAAAACTTGCTTCTGTATTTATCAAAGAAGATGTCCCAAAGGTTGCTTCTGAAATTCTAGCCAATCATAAAAAGGAGAAGGAAGCTGCTAAATAAGGAGGGTCCTCTTCTCCCCAAAAGGACAAGGAAGTGAAATTAGATGAACAAATTGCTACTGAAAAGGGAAAGAAAGGTAAGAGAACAAATGATACATTTTCTGAATTTCTTGCATTTGATATGAGTCATTCTCTTACACAAATGAAAGTATCAGTTCCCCTGAAGGAAATGTTGAAAATAAAAGAGCATAGAGAAGCTGCAATGTCACTTTTTAAAGGAATAGAAAATATCCATGTTTCAAATTAGGATAGTAAGAAGAAAGAGGTTGCCTTTGATCCAGAGACCTCTATACTATATATAGGTAATATGATTACCCAAGAACCATCTCAAGTGGATCCCTTCTATGTCACTTTATTGATAAACAACGAACTTGTAAAAAATTATATGATTGATTCAGGTGCTTCCGCAAATGGCATGTCATATGAAGTAATGAAAGAATTAGGGATGAGTGTGGATACTTTCTATAAGATATGATATGTCATGGATAATAAAGAGGTCCTTGTAGTAGGAACTCTGAAGGGATTTGAGGTAAAGATAGCGGTATTTCCTGAAGCCACATACAAGATATATGTGGTTGTTGTGGATACCCAACCCCATTATGGCATGTTGTTGTCAAGATAGTGGGCTACAATAGTAGGAGGTCATGTACAATTAGATTTATCTTATGCAACAATCCCAGTAAATGGGAATGAAGTGAAATTGTACAGGGAGCCATGAGAAATAGTCACTATTGAAAAGGTGCCAAATGACATGCTTAATTGTTGTGTGGAGGTGGACAAGGAGAAATTCATAGTGGATAAAATCCTTCCAGAATGCAAAAACACTGATCCATTGGTGGATCAATTGTGCACACAACAAAATGGCTTGTGGAAAATGTATTTTGTTGGAGCTTGTTCCAAGGAAGGATCAGAAGCTAGTGTCCTATTCATTTATCCATCAGGTACAACTTTCAAGTATTCCTTCTTGTTATCCTTTCTATGTACAAACAATACCATTGAGTATGAAGCCCTATGTTTGGGGTTAGACATTGCATCTAGGTATGGTATTAAGTACTTAATGATTTTTGGGGACTCTGAGTTGGTTGTAGCTCAAGTCAGATCCAAATATACTATAAAAATGATAGATTATTTTTTTATAAACATGGAGTATGGGATCAAATAGAATTGTTTGATCCTTTCAATATTAACTAGATGGAAAGGTCAAAAAATATTATTGTTGATTTTTTGGCCAATGTTGCTTTGAAAAATGACGATTCAACTTTGAGTGGAGTATCTATTTTGGAGGTTAAGAAAATACCTATGGTGCCAAATAATGTTTATAATTGGCAATTTTTGAGGATGACCAAGATATCCTCAGGTTTATCCAATGTCTTGACCATTTTGAGGGTCAACTTGTAGACTGTAATGCCTTAGTAGAAGTGGATGATAGTAAGGACATGGTTTTTGGCAATGAAGTTGTTCAATTAAGTTCTAATCAAATCCCAAAGGGCTAGTAAAATTAGAGGCATTGTTCAATGATCAAGATCAATTCACATATAAAAAGAGAAATACCAAACTTGTGGACCTTGAAGAGGTAAATTTGGGATCAGAGGCAACACCTCAAAATATATATATTGGAAAAATTTTAGACTCCCATGTTAGGAAAAATATGGTAAAGTTATTAAAAAAACACAAGCATGTGTTTGCATGGTCATATGAGGACGTTAAAGCCTATAGGGGGGACCTTTTTCAGCATGAAATCCCATTTAACCAGATGTTAAACCTTTTAGACAAAAGCAAAGGCCAATTAACCTGTTACTAGCCCCCAAAATGCAGCAAGAGCTAATGGGGCTTAGAGATGCAAGAATTATTGAGCCTATAAGACATTAAACTTGGGTGTCCAATTTAGTCCCAGTAAGAAAGAAAAATGGTGAAATAAGGTTGTGTGTTGATTTCAAAAATTTAAACTTTGCATCTCTAAAATAAAATTATTCATTTCCTAATATGGAGGCAATGTTGCATAAAGTCACTTGTTGTGACCTATTATCACTGATGGATGGTTTCTCAGGGTACAACCAAGTATTGGTGAAGGAGTTAGAGAATTTCAAAACTACATTTGCTACTCCTTGGGGGACTAATGTATATATTAGGATGTCATTTAATCTAATGAATGCAAGAGCAACATTCCAACAAGCTATGGATGTTGCATTTAAAGATTTTATTGATTTATTTATGGTGATTTATCATGATGACCTGAAAAAATATTCCAAGGAAGAAAAGGATCATTGTGATCATCTTAAAAAGGCATTCATTAAAGATTTTGAATATGGTGTGTCTTTGAACCCTAAAAAATGTCAGTTTGCAGTCACCGAAGGGAAACTATTGGGCGTATTGTATCAAAAGGAGTAAGGATTGATCTAGAGAGGATAGAAGCAATCCAAAAGTCATTTCCCCAAATAATGTCAAAGGAGTGTAGTCTTTCTTAGGAAAGATTAATTTTTTTACAAGGTTTATTATCAATTTTTAGAAATTGTGAAACCTATAATAAATATTTTAAAGAAAGATGCCAAGTTCCAATGGGATAATGAGGAATAGTCTTCCTTTGATAAAATAAACAAGGTAATTCAGGAATCCCCTATATTTAGGTCTCCTAATTATAGTAAACTATTCTCAAATTTCTCTTTTGCATCTTTTCCTACAATAGTTGTTGTATTATTGCAAAAAGGATGAGGAAGGACATGAACATCCTAATGCATTTTTAAGAAAGTCACTCCAAGCTGCAAGATTAAATTATGAGGTGATGGAGAAATAAGAATACACATTAGTAAAGGTTTTTAAGTCATTTAGGCCTTATCTGGTCTGTTCAAAAGTGATAGAGTATGTGCCTCATGCAACAGTTAAGGACATTCTCACACAGTAAGAAGTTACTGGGAAAAGATGTAAATGGATAAATAGAGTTCAAGAGTTAAATCTAGAAATCCATATCACAAAATTGGTAAGATAATTAGCCTTAGAAAAGCTTATGACTGAGGAGAATATGGATTTGGTGCAAGTAAATAATATGGAGTTGCAAGACCCAATGCTAACTAGCATTGAAAGACAGCCTTGGTATACTGATATTGTATACTTCATCAAAAATGCCAAGTACCCTGATACCATGATTGACAATCGAAAGAGAAATATCAGACTACAATCCCAGAAGTACACATTAGTACAAGGATAAATGTATTGGAAGGATAGGGATGGTATTATTTTTTTGTTCTTGGATAGATGGCAGACTGAAAAATTGTTGAATGAAATGCATGTTGGTGTATGTGGTGGGCACTATTCTACTAGAACCATTTGCCACAAGATTTTAAGGGTTGGATATTTTCGGCCTTGTCTATTTAAATATTATTTCAAGTTTGTGAAGAAATGTGAGCCTTGCCAGATATTTTCCTCCAAATTAAAATACTCATGTTCTTTATTGTTGAATCCAATACAAGCTCAGGCACCTTTCTCTATGTGGGAAATTGATTTCATTGGAGAATTTGCAAAAAAGTCTAGTCGTGGACATAGCTAGATCCTGGTGGCTACGAAATATTTTTAAAAATGGATTGAAGCAATTCCTACAAAGGGAGAAACTAGTAATATTGATTTTGAATTTATGATGAAAAACATCCTGACTAGATTTGGTGTTCCTTTGAAACTGGTAATGGAGAATGCCATGTGTTTCAGGTCTAGAGAATTTCAAGAATTTTGTGAAGAAAATGGAATAATAGTTTCACATTCCTCTCCATACCATCCACAAGCTAGTGTACTAGCCGAGTCAAGCAACAAAAGAATTCTAAAAATTTTAAAGAAGACCCTAGAGAAAAAAAAGAGGGCTTGGCATTCAAAGATGAAATTAGCCTTGTTGGTTGATAGGGTAACCATAAAAAGGGTTACTGGGAAATCCCCTTTTGAATTAGTATATGGATTAAAAGCTAGGTTACCATTGAAAAATTTACTTCCTTTCTATAAATTTATCATGGATGAGAAGTTGGAAGTAAATGATTCTTTACATGACAAGATGGTTCAGTTGGTTGAACTCGATGAGGTCAGGAGAGAGGGACAAAAGAAGAACTTAAAAGGTCATTAAAAAATGAAATATTTGTTTGATGAAAGATCCAGTACTAGAAAATTTTAGCTTAATGATATGGCATTACAATGGAATTACAGAGATGAAGACAAGGGGAAACACAAAAAATTCAAATCCTTATGGTTAGGACCTTACTTTTTTTTATAAATTACATGGAAATGATTCATATTTTCTAAAAAACATGGATGATAAGGTATTGGAACTACGAGTACATGGACAATTCCTAAAGCCTTTCTTTAATTAATTCTTCTTTCCATGCACAATAGTTTTGTAATCTATGTACAGGTGTGTTTTGTGTCATGTTGTGTGTTTGTTTCTATAGTAGGTTAGTGTAGTTGTGGTCTACTTCCTAGAGATTTGTATTCTTTCTGTGAATTTGATTCCAAGCATCCTTAGTCAGAGCAACTGTTGGGTTTGTAATTTTATTGTTGCTAAGTTTTCTCTATGGTTCCTTTTATGCTGCAAAAATTAATTTTATGCATCACTGCCAAAGTCCTTTGTTAAAATCCTAAGAAAGGTTCAAGATTACATAAACCCTAATTGTTATTTTCTATGTCTTTGTTGTGGTTAATGTAAAACCCTAAGCCTTTTGGAACTTGTTATAACATTGAGTTACATTTTTTCTCACTTAAAAGTCCTTAAGACCCATGTGTTTATCTTATCATTGGTGGGGCCATGCTTTTAAATTTTCCTAAGTCCTAGTGGTTTTATTTCTTTTTCCTCAGTCTTGGAGCCCCCACAGCCTTTTATTAAAACCCAAGTGTCATGCATCTTGTTTTCAATCCAACAGATGGTGATTTTCCTCAAGGAAGGGATGATCACGAGATACCCATCAAGGCATTTCGCCTATAGGACACGTGTATTTGGTGGGGTTAGGATATGTTTAAAATTAATCATAAAGTTCAGGCATATTTCAATCTAAAGGATAGTGTTTTTCCTTAATTGCAAGATGAAGTGATATTAACCTTCAAGGTATTGTGCCTATGTGATATTTGTCCCTTTTGATAGTGTGGGGCCTACATGTTTAAATTTAGAAAAAGGCTAAAATTTTGATAAGTCTTGATGGATCCTACGGTTAGTGTGATTTCTTAAACACAAGATGCTATCATGTTACTATTCAAGGCATTGCATCATATTGATGCATGGCGGTTGTCAGATCTTGAGGCCCGTCTGAAATTAATTAACATGTGATTAAGTCTCAGGAGATCTTGTGATTGGCCTGAAGCCTCAAAAAAAAGATGTGCTTGGTTTAACATTGACTACATCTCGCCTGTTGGACACGTGGAAAGTGGCGGGCTAGATCTAAAGATAAAGTAATGGCAATGTGCATACAAATTAAATTTCATCCAACGTTGACCACATTGCCTCAATTTGGAGATGCAAGGATATTAATATTCAAGCTATTGCACCCAAATGATGCATGTCCTATCTAGATAGTGGGGTCTACGGTTCGTAAGAATACTATCAGATAATTTGTGATCAGTTATGATTTGATCTAATGACAGACATTTTTCCTAAATGAAAAATATGAGGTAGATTAATCTTTAAGTCATTTCTCTCAAGAAACACATGGCATATGGTGGGCCCTGCTCAGTGCTAAAGGGGAATTTAAAAGTGACACAAGTTCTTTTTAATCCAATAGTGAGCACTTTTCCTTAAAGTGGAGATGCAGCCAGATTAGTCACCAAGGCATTGTGCCCTTGTGCCACATGTACCAAGTGGGTCCAGCTTAGCACTCATAATAAAGTAAAGAATGTTGATATCAAATCTGATCATGTGGTTGGTGCATTTCCTCAAGCCAGAGATGTACAATGTTTATTTGTTAAGGCATTGTGCCTATATGACATGTGTCCAAGTTGATTATATTCTCCATCAACTTCTGTTGGCCACACAATTTGATGAGTTTCTAAGATCTACGAGCATGTTTTAAAATTGGTTTGTTTGATAAAGTAAGTTTGTTGAACCATTGATCCATGAATTTTCAAATAATGCAAGAGTAATGGTGGAATGTGTACCCATCTTATCTTAAATTTGATGCAAAAGGTTGATGAGATTGCATATAATATTGTCCACTTGATTTTTCAAAATCCATAATTGGTGAAGTGAATGAAGAAAAATTGAGTTGCAACATTTTCAGTCTATTTTCCAACATTTGTAGAATGGTTAAGTTACTCTGTGACTCAACTTTTGAGTTTTGTGAATTTAAATTATAGTAGGGTTTTGGTCTTGTGAATTAAATTGGGTTTGTATACAAAAACCAAGATTATTTTGATTAAGAAACCCTAGTTTAAAGATGGTGTCATAAAGAGAACTCACGGGTAAAATAGATTATCAGGAAAGGAATGTCTATGAGGATCTATTGCAACAATTAGTTAGGTCTACAAATGATTCCACCAAGATTAAATAATTGGTACCAAAGTACCCTCATTTGAAAATTGGGAAGGATTTGTATGACAAGGGTAAATGGGTTAGAGATGCAAACATTAACCTAACTAGTTTGGCATTGTTCATGGTAGCTTTCAATTAGAAAAATGCCTATACAACCATAAGTAATATATGGAAATTTGATGTGGGGAAATTGGTAGTTCCTAGATTATTTATGGAAAGTGATCTGATACTTCAAGTTGCCCAGAAATATGACTAGGTAGCTTGGGTTGTGAGAGATATAAATGGAAATGTTTTAATAAATATCACAGCTAATGAATTCCAAGAGGCTTTTCAATTGAATTAACCCTCCATGCAACTAGATGAAATTAATTTTGATTCATTCAAAGATATTTACCAATCCCAGAGAAACTACCTTAGAAATGGACCTCTACAAGAATTATTCAGCAAGATTGGAGCTTTGGTTGTGGTAGGACCTAATAAACCAGAACCAATCAAGTTAGATTATTTCAATGTAAAGGCCAAAGGTGTATACAATGCTTTGAGTCAGATCTTTGGAGATGATGAGGAGGTAGAGATGTCTATTCATTATATGTTCATGATGGTGCAAATCCTCCACCCTCACTTAGACATCATTTTTTATTTTACAGCTTATGCTGCTAATTTGATCCACAAAGGCTTGATAGACATTAAGAATGGAAAGGTGGGAAAACCATTTGGATGGTATTCTATGTTGATGTGTATGTTCCTTTTCAAAGGTGAAAAGTAATTTGAGAAGGAGATGGAGTTTTTGAGAGTCAAATATATGGAAGAAATACTTGTTCAATTATGGAGTATAGATTTATCATGGGATAGGAAAGAAGCCAGCTACATCACATTTGACAGATTCTTTTCTTATAGGCTTAGACCCTTATTGTTTACTGAAAACCCCAGGATCCACAAGTCTTTGTTAAATCTTTTAAGACCAATGTAGTTTTCTCATAGCATTAATATAGTGCACAATTGGGGTGATGTTATTTTGTATCCTATTTCAACAGTTATCAGAGTGTATGGTTTCACAGGCACCCATATGTACTCCCTTATCAAGTCTCTCATAAAATGGGAATTGTTGAGATAATAAGGAAAATTGGTGGGCTGCAGGAGGATGCTTTAACAGGAAGGGGAAAAGCCGTCATTTTTCCCACCATTACAATTGTACACCAATTTGTCTTGACCAAGGGTGGATGCGTACATTTGTATAAATATTTTGAGCCTTTTCATTTGACAACCTCAGTAGAAAGATGTGATGACCCTAAGAAATTTATAAGTGACATGTTTACAAAGAGGACAATATTCTTAGCAATGGATCACCAGTTAAATTTTCCTGAGGATGTTATTAGAAATGAATTCAACTTGTAGGAATAGGAGATTAGGAAATAAAAATGGTTGGTTTATAAGAAGACCCTAGATTTTGTTCAATATTTTGATAAAGGATATAATCCTTTGAGGGATTTCAATCCTTGCAAAAAGAAAATTGATTCATTAATGACATTCTTTGAATATTTCATGCAAATATTAAATCAAAAGAAAGAGGTTATATTGAAGGTAGAGCTAGAAAGGGCTAAGGCTATCCTATGCAAGTCTACACATGATAGGATCATCCCATAAGGGAAATATGTTTTACACTATAAGAAGGGATACAACATGGTCATGCAAGGATGAGAAACATCCCATAGAGACCAAATTGAAATGCAAACACATGATAAGGAGGTTTCTACCTCAAGAGGGAAATTTCCAATAAGTATAGATTTAGGATCAGTACAATCACCAAAGAGACAAATAAAAGAGGAAGAAGGGCATAAATTGGATAATGTTTACTCCCCTTCTAAATCTCATTGACACATGGATGAGCAAGTGGTAGAAGAAAAATTGCTACAAATGGGAAACATAGGACTATTTTTTGTAACACCTAAAGAAATGCAAGAGGGAATGCCTGAAGATCCCAAACATGTTGAGATGAATTTAAAAGTAGTAGATTTTGTTGGGAAGGACTTATACCCCATTACAAAATAGGCCAGTGATGAGTTCTTATCAGATGATAGTTTTGTGAAAGCCAGATCATTCATTCAATTCTTATAGAGAATTCACATTGAGGAATTTAAGGATAAATATTACAAGAAACAAGAAGACCAGCTTGATGGAGACATAAATAAAATTGATGCTGAGCTACAAAAAGAAATGCTAGAAAAATTTGACAAGGTTACTCCTAAAGAAGGAAGATCTCTGATCAAGAAAGCATGGGTCCTCATTCTATTGGAATGGGACATTGTTGATGCCATTGTTTTTTATGTAGTTAGAAAAGAGATAAATACTATGTATAATACCCCAGAGGAGGCTCAAAGGGTAATCACGGGAGTTGAATTCAATGATGATCATTCTTCTCTAGTTATGTGGTTATTAAAGAGAAAAGAAGGCAGAAAAGAGAATGAGACTACATAGGCCAATTATTCAGGCATTTTGATGGTGAGAAGGGTTGCAAAAACTACAGGAGTGGAAGCATCAAGCATAGTGCTAGAATCTACTAAATTCAACATGAAGGTGGAAAAGAGTGATGAGGATCAAGATGGAAATTTTCCTTAAGGAATGCAATGATATAAAGAAGGAATCCATGGAGAAAGACAAGATAATTTCTTAGTTAAGAGGACAACAATCAGTCCAAAAATTTCCTCAAAGGATAATTTCTCAAGAGCTATCCCAACCATCATCCTCTAGTCCCATTATTGAATTTCCTCCTTCCCCTATGCCATCTAGTTCCATTTTAGAGGCAGAGCTCAATTATGAAAAGGATAGATTGGAAGAAGTAAGAGGAACTTATGAAGAAGAGATCTCAAAATTTCATAGTGTACAATTACTGATGCAACAAAGGTATGAGGAAAAAGTGAGAGGTACAATCATGAATTTCATTGATAATATAGAGCATGCTTTCATTTACCTAAATGGGAAAAATATTATGAGCATTTTAAATTCTTTTGAAGAAGACAAGGCTATGTTGGAGCAGATTGTGCAAGAGTGGAAAGGAAGGAAAAATGAGATGAAATTATTCTATTCTTTATTAAAAAGGAAGAAAATGTGGATGTTGCAATAAAGTACATTTACAAACTCCTCAAGGACTTTTTACATTTGGACATAAAAAGAAACATCATTCAGAAAAATCCCAAGACACTAAGGAAAGAGTACTCAAAAACCCATTTTGAGATATTCCCTGATGACATTATTTTGCCATTAGTATACTTAGTGAAAAACATTGACAAAGCATTACCGAAAAATAGAAAGCATTACCGGTGAACCACAAGCAGTACCTGTGAAATGAAAGCATACCCAATAGAACAAAGATTTTGAGAAAAATACTAAGTATAAAAGTAACAAGCATCACCAATGACCACAAGCATCACCAGCGACCACAAGCATCACCGGCGACATAGTTTTCAAAACAAACCTGACAAGGAATAGAAAAGGCATACATGAAGACAAGTTCAAGAAAGGAACACTGATGACCAAGAAAATTGACCATTAGAACCAACAGACAGATCAAGAACCCGCAAATTGTGGATCTAAGTTTTACACGATAGATAAAGAAATGTAATTATATTTATAGAGTTTTATTTTGTTTTAAATCATAATTTGATGGTCATGCAAGCTTTATGTAAATTCTTTAAAGCATCCTAATGGATCAAATGCATATAAAACTAAAGATCAAGGTCAAGTTGTAAACCTTGGATCTAGAGTTAACGTGCGATGCATGAATCAAGAATTGAACCTAAACTATTATAAATAAATGTTCATACTCAATTGTGAGGATATGAATTCTTTATGAATGATATCCGTGAAGAGCATCTAAGGAGCAGAAGGAATAATTCATGCAAAGATCAAAAACAAAGTACATCAGTTTTCAAGAACACACGGAGGCTACCGACAAGCAGATAAAGGTATTATTCAATCATGGAAGGATGATTAATAATATGTATGAAGCTTTATAGGATCTGTTACTAGCAATTGAAGATTGCATATATCATCAAATCAAAGACTTATGTAGTTGCATTCTAACAAGTGCATCACATCTAAAATCCTTTTGTAGAAGGTGGACTTAACCGTTCTTTCCAAATATCTTAACAAACTGCACACTTACCAGTGTTGCTAAATCTTCAAATGAAGTAGATCTTAACAGGTCTCCATTGTAATACTCCTAACAAGGTAGGTCATCAGAAGTGACCAATTGTAAGCCTTAACCGGCCCCTTCTTATCTGCAAATAGTGAATTTTGTGGGTAACAATCCCCACCGTAGTTTTTACTTCCTTAACAGGAGTTTGATGTGATATCATATCTTGTGTCATGTGTTATCTATTTTCATGAATGTTTCTATTATGGTTACATACTAAAAATAATGTATGATATGATTACATATGCATAAAGAAAGATGAATAGTTAGATAAGATAAATTGCAAACTGATGACTAAGGGTTAATGGGCTAACCAAGAAAAGTTATAGAGGTACTAATTCACCCCTCCCCTCTCAGTACATCATCTCAATAAAGTTCCAACAATTGGTATCAGAGCTTAGTCTCTCTCTTGAAAAGATTAAATACTTGAGAGAAAAGATTAGAGCAATGGACAAGTTTAGACTGGACATGACTATTGAGAATGAGCAGTTATAGATGCAAATAAACTATGAGCAGCATAAGGAGGCAAAGATAAAGCTGAGAAAACTTCTTGATGAAAGATAGATTATGGAAACTAGGCTAAATGAGAAAGACTACAAAGAAATGGAAATACAAGAGTACTTTGAAATAGCAGAATCATCATTGAGAAAAGCTTCAAATGCATCAATTAAAGAAAATACAAGTATGCAAGAGATCAATCTACATCTGACAGATCAGATCAAGATGTTGCAAATTGGTCAAGAGACTCAAATGGTAAAAATGATTGATGTTATGAACGATGCAAGAAAAGCTGAAAATGAAATCACACTACTCATTGATGATAGGAGGAAAATTACAGAGAAACTATAAGAGAAAGAATCAGAAATTCTAAAACTCACTAAGCATCACCACGAGGTTACCAACCAGATTATTCTTATGAGTCAAGAATAAAATAGATTAAATATAGAACTCATTGATAGAGTACAGATCATAGGTGAGCTAATTAGAGAAGAGAATGAGAAATTGAAGCATGAAATCAAAGTCCAGAATCAACACAATGAATTGATCAAAAAGGCTGAGGATAGCAGCAGAAGGATGGATGATTTTATTGATGGACAAAGAAGAGTCAACAACTACATAGGATTAGGGTACAATGAGAATGGTGAATCCTCAAATCAACTAGATCTGAGGAATTCTTTCACAAACCCAAGATCCAAGAAGTTGTCATGCAATCACTATGGAAAACCAGGTCACACCTCAAACATCTGCAGAAGCAAAATGAAAGGTATTTCTCAAGAACAATCTACTTTTATTGGTAATTGTTAAAAATGTTAAAAGAAAGGACACAAGGCACATCAATGCAGATCCAAAGTGATGAATCCAAAGAGAAAAACCTATATGGACAAGTATTTTCCTACATGCAAGATGAATGGGCATACACATAAGGAATGCTAGAAAAAGAATAACAAGGCATGGACTCCAAAGGAGAATGATAAAAGCTACAAACTAGCAAGAGAAGGTAACTCATATGTTTGGGACTATAACACATGGGTAAAATGCATAGCATGTGGAAGGTTTGGTCATATTGCTGCCAACTGTATGAGAAAGTGGACCAGAAGGTCAAGAGGATGGACCAATCTAGGTATGGCATGTTTACACTGTCATAAGGTTGGAAATGTGATAAAAGATTGCAAAGACTGACTAACAGACACAAATATTCATCCCAATGGAAATACCATTGATGACATCAAAAGAATGAGAAACAAGATTTGGGTAAAAGCCACAAACACTGAAGGTGCTGGTACAAGTAATGCAAATGATGACACCCCATCCACTAGATCCAGTGACATCACTACATCTAACTAGACTACACAAGTAAGTATGGAACTGCATTATCACAAGTTTTACTATGCATCAGTTCCATTACACATAGCTCATATTGTAATATAGGCATGAATAAAGATGCAATATATTATTACTTGTTAATCTATTGAAAAGCAACCATCGGTTATTGGGCACAATCTGCATCGGTGAACACACACAAAAAAGATATGCAATACTTACCAAAATGTATCGGTCATTCCACAAGCTGAGTGTAACTCGACGAGTATCGGTGTACACTGAATCTACAAAAGCTGTTGTCACAACATCACCGACGATCATTGGTGAATTCTCAAAAACTGCTAAGCTACCCCGACAATTTGCACAGACACCAGAGATGTCATAAATGTCTTTATCGACAAAAGTAGTCTTCATAAACCAATGAGTCAATAAGCATTAATGACAACTTAGGGCACCAAAAAAAATAAAAGCCTGACATGCAAGCTCATTTTCACACCCACAATTTTTGAGCAGAGCAGAGCAATTTTAGTGCAGCTTGAGAAGCGACCCAATAGAAGGAATTCACTGAGCATTCAGATTCAAAGGAGATCACAAACATTCAAGTTTTCAAAATAAAGTGGATCAAAATTGTTCTAAGCAGAATCCACAAAAAATATCTATGGCTGAACAAACCAAAGGCTATAACAAAGGATGTTATACATGCTGTGACTGGTTATCCAACAACCAACAAACCTTAGGATCACAAACATCCACCTCTTGTAGAAGTGGAAAGGTTAACCGGTGCAAAATTAGACAAGAGGGCATTGAAAGTAAATACGATTACCGACATAGAGCTGAATTTTGGATCATGCATAGTTGGATATAAGATATTCCAAGCTAGCAGAATGAACAATATTTCTAGCACTGCAATGAGCACAGCCTATAAAATCATCAAATAGGGGAAGAAGATGGATCTGGTAGAGATCCTATTGCATCAATTTGATGAAAACATGTGCACCATAAGGTCCTCAAAGACAAACACATGTAAGTTTGGTTCCCTCATAATGTGTATATTCTTCTACTTTGAAGAGTACTTTCCTTCAATAGGAAAAGTAGCATGGGACACAAGTAGACTGATTACCATGCAAATAAGTGAATTCATAGAATCACTTGGTACAGACTTTGACAATGTGATGCATGAGTATTTCAAAGCCATTAAGGAAATGCTACAAGCTGGGAACAAAATTCCTAAAAGTCTGATAGAGGAATACAAAGAAGATATTTTTTTTATGGTGGATACAGACTTCACCTACATACAAGCTATAGTTCCTAGGAAATCATGGCTTGAGAAGCTAGATTATGAAATCAAAACTGGATTAGCAATAGAATGCATTCAGGCATTGTTAAATTAACCCATTGATGATAAACAAATGAGATTTGGTACCTATGAGGAAGCCAAACTAAAGATTAAATCAAATCTTATTGTCAAGAAGGCTGTAAAGCAGTCTAAAACAATGGTCAAGAATTTGAAAAAGAACCTAAATATATCTTCTGATGGAGAAGAAGAAGAAGAAGGTAAGGAGGAACAACAAAGTGAGGAAGACACTGAGGAACAACTTCCCATCAGTAATACAGCATGGACAAATGAATCAGAAGAAGAGAAGTCTGATTCACCACCTCCTCCTCCAACTAAAAAGGATAGAACTAGAAGCCAAATAGCACAAGATGCTATTCCCTCTCCCATGGTAAAAGGGAAGGTGTACAAGAGGAAACCTGCACCTACAAAGGCTAAACAACTAGTTAGGGCACCTGCAAAGAGGAGAAAATATGTTTAGACAGATGAAGAATTAGAAGATTCAACAATGGATGAACCTGACACTGTCAAACTAGCAAAGGAAAAAGCAAAGGTTACATCTCCATCTGATGACATTGATAGCATATGTTAGTACATTTCTGAAGCTGCATCTGTTGGACATCCAAAAATTAGGAAATGGTTATGATGGGATATAGTAGAACAAAATAAGATTGAAGATGCACTTATTGCTAAGATGTGCAAACATTATTATGTCCCACTGCACTTCACAAGACAAGATGT
>MU225916.1:2698476-2712974 GCA_018584345.1 Thuja plicata
TTGATTATGATTTGATCAAGAAAATTGATATAATTGATATTGTTGATATTTGAAAATATTGATTCAGGGATTTGATAAATTGAGAAATGGGGCCCAAAGTCTAGGTGACCATTTTAGGGTGCATACAGATATCATCTATATGGTCATACACATAATGCCAAAGACTTCAGAGAATCAATGGAATAGATGTTATGCTTTCAGCAATGCATAAAAGTCAAGTATTCACTAAGTGACAGAATGCACCGACGGAGTGCACACCATCGGTAAAGATGGAGATAAAAATCACATTGAAACCCGACGAGCAGAAGATAGTATTGCCTGATGAAGTAGAATTAAAGGATGACTGACGAGCTAAAAATAGTGTTTCTTGATGAACAAGATCTAATGATTCCCGACAGACGAAGATCTCGAAGCTAACTGAAGCAACACCGATGGAACTAGCAGTTGTCACTAGCGACGAACTGTAGAATTGACCAACAGAACAGAGAGATCAGAAAATGAAAAAATATCTAGCTGGCAGAGATAAAGGATAGACTTAACTGGTTGTTTTATTTGTTTTATTCGACCACAGTTAAGTAAGTGATTTGTATAGTTGGCAAGAAAATAACTATGAGATAAATTAGGAGTTAAAGCCATAAATCAATTTGGCTGGATTGTTTTTCATGCCAAGAATCAAGAACCAAGAATTAAGGAATATCATGTCTATTTAAGAGACAAGAATTTTTCATTCTTCGTGTGGTCAATAATCAATTAGATACACGGGGGAGTGAACTGATAGAAGATGCTAAAGAGAAACTGATGAAGGATTAACTTCATGCAGTCCTGATCAATCAAGATAAGGGAGAGCTAAAGAATTCTATAGACATCAAAAGACAGAAAAGAACAACATCACAGAGTAGAAAGAGTTAAGTACAAATGAATTATATTGATACATTGATCAGAAAGATATTGTAAGTAAATAGATCTGAAAATCCACAATTCAGTTGCATTAGAAACAAGTCATTTTGTTTCATTTTAACCATTGAAGCATCAAGTCTCTTAACAGAGCAGGACTTAACAGTCTTTTGTAATTGAGGTATATCCTAATAGATTACTAGAAGGTTGACTCACTATAGTAGCACCGGTCTTACCTAAATCCTATTGACAGTCTAAGAAGTAGGCTAATTCAAGGATGGTAGTAAGATTTGCATAAAGCCTATTGACAGTCATGAGACTGGTTCAAGGATGGTACCGTAGATGCCAGATACTAAGTGACAACCTATGTATTGAAAATCCTCTAACAAAGTCACACTTAATAGTGTGTTTGTAACCTTTAACAGGGTTGGCTCCTAGCAGGGCTCACTTCAGAAGAGTGAAAATTTGGGGTACCAGTCCCAGTGGTTTTTTCCCTTAACAGGGTTTCCACATTAAAATCTTTGTGTTATATGTGTATGGTTTATTACTTTATTGTTTTACATTCTACATATGCATTTATGGATTGATTGGTATACTCTACATATTTACTGAGTATCGGTAAATACAGTTTACGACTTATCAGTTATCAAAGAGAATAAGGACAGACAAGGTAAACTGACAGACAGTTATTTGTTTCAAGTATTTCAAAGGTAGGCATCTTGTTGGGACTTAATAATTTGAGAAGTATTAATTGGTGGATTAAAGTTTAAATTGGATAAATTTTTGAGGCCACTGATTCACCCCCCCCCTCTCAGTTATTACTAACATCAAGAATTAAACCTAAACTAGTATAAATAGATGTTCATACTCAATTTTGAGGATATAAATTCTTTATGAATGATATCCTCGAAGAGCATCTAAGGAGCAGAAGGAAGAATTCATGCAAAGATCAGAAACAAAGTACATCATTTTTCAAGAACACACAGAGGCTATCGATGAGCAGATAAAGGTATTATTCAATCGTGGAAGGATGATTACTAATATGTATGAAGCTTTATAGGATCTATTATCAGCAATTGAAGATTGCATATATCATCAGATCAAAGACTTATGTAGTTGCATTCTAACAAGTGCATCACATCTAAATTCCTTTTGTAGAAGGTGGACTTAACGTTCTTTCCAAATCTCTTAATAGAGTGCACACTTAACAGTGTTGCTAAAGCTTCAAATGAAGTAGATCTTAATAGGTCTCCACTGTAATACTCCTAACAGGGTAGGTCATTAGAAGTGACCAATTGTAAGCCTTAACCAGACCCTTCTTATCTGTAGATAGTGAAGTTTGTGGGTAACAATCCCTACTGCAGTTTTTACTTCTTAACAAGAGTTTTCTGCGATATCATATCTTGTGTCATGTGTTATCTATTTTCATGAATGTTTCTATTATGATTACATACTAAAAATAATGTATGATATGATTACATATGCATAAAGAAAGATGAACAGTTAGATAAGATAAATTACAAACTGATGACTAAGGATTAATGGGCTAACCAAGAAAAGTTTTAGAGGTACTGATTCACCCCTCCCCTCTCAGTACATCATCTCAATATAGTTCCAACAATTCCCTAGCCTCTTCAGAAAAGGTGGTAAACTAAAAAGGGAAGCCATATGGATGAGGTAAATGGGTGAGGAGATGTCAATAAGAAATAATAATATCATCAACTTGGAAATCACACTTTTGTTTGTTCAAACTGTGGAAACAATCGAGAATGACAGATCATTTTTTGGGTTATGTTATGGAAAAAGGAGGCTGAACAAATAAAGACAGAATGGGGTGAGTTGAGTAACAAGAAAAATGAGGTTATTAACTTCCCTTGGCTAAGTATGAGGTGTTTTCTACATGGAAAGACAAATATCCTATAAATGAGTAAAGACAAAGAGATATCTCATCATTCCTACATGCAAGCAGTTCTCCAAGAAATTGAAGATAAGTAGTGGTTACAAAAAGGTTTTGAGAACAAAATGATGAAGGAAAAGATTTCTTCGGAAAAGCTAGCATAGCTTCAAAGTGTTTACAAAGGCCTTTGGACCAATGAGTATGATTTTTAAAATCTTGTAACAACTTGAACTCTTCATTTGATAGTATTTTTTCTTGAGTACCTAGCAATTTGAAGCTTGTTGCATCTTGATTCATAACAAGATTCCAAGATTGCTAGTAGTATAAAGAGCAAGGTTTTTTTAAAGTAAAGTATGGTGAATTCACAACTACTAGATAGTTTTCTAATTTTTGTCTAGTTTTAGATTTTTTGATCATTTTGAATGTATTGAAACATAAAGAAGTTTAATAAAAATACAGTGGAATTCCTTTGCAAATTTATGATGTCTTCCTGTGTTGATTTTTAAATTTTTGTGTACTGAATTTTTAGTGCAAATTGTAATACACTATTTACAAGGTAGATTGTTCAATTATTCTTGAGTTTGTTTCAAGGGAAGGGTAATTCTGAAGGGTGGTTTCAGGGGATTCAAAAGTTACATAAGAATTTGATGTATGGTTGTGGGAATGAATGAAAATTATTTTTTGTAAGACATTTCATTTTGGTTCTACGTTTGTTGTTATTAATAGATTTTTGTGAATATATGTTAATTAGACTCACTTTCCCTAGATTAGGAATTGGTTTGTACTTGATAAGCAGTTGTCATCATCAATCCTTAAAATTCTAAATAATCTTTTAAGTTTCTAATAAAGAGAACAAATGTTTATGAGTTGTGTTGAAGAATACAAGTATTTTTGTTGATTCCTTGGAGAAGTGAATCCTTCAGGTATACCCACCTAAACTTAAAGCTTGAAGCAAAGAATGATGAGAATCCTTATTGCATTTTTGTTTGTTATTGTCATGTACATATTTTGGTTTATAAAGATATGAATAATATTAGTTGTTAAAATCTTCAAGATTTGTTATCAACATATATAATAAAAAGCACTAGGAAATCAGTGTGATATACCGATCCACTATAAGAATTAATGTGAATTACTAAGTCACAAGAGGTACACCCACCTGAGTCTTTAGAGCTTGAATTGAATGATGATTTGATCCTCATTAGTTAGAATTTTACTTGATAGAATAGGGAGTTGTGAATCGTAGAGTCAAGCATTGATGCTACATTAAGATTTTGCAAGAAAAAGATCTAACACCTCCCTTTACTATCCTTTAGTCATAAGAGCCCAAAAATGTGCCTAATCATCACTGCAAGTCCACCTTCTTATTCCTTTGTAGCCTTTCTTAAATCATGTGCACTAGTGCAAATCAGAGAACTCGGAGTCCCCACTCACCACTTCTGAGATAGTATATGTATATACTTGAAGAACTTGGACTTTTAGACATTGTTGCAATGAAAAACCAAATAAACCTTGGCTCACTATTACATTTGAGGCCCACCTAATTGAGGGATTATGATTCATGTTTCACCAATTCGAGGGAGATCCTTATGATTTGGTTCTTCTTCTATATTTTTAATATGTTTTCTTCTCATTGAGAAATGTAATCTTTCTTAGGTCGACCTGATGCTTGCCAAGGATTATAAACTCCTGTAATTGATTCCTAGAGGCATGATAGAGAGAAAAGAGAAGAAGGGAGGACCATTAGAGATTAGTATATTGAATTAGAGTAGATAGTATATAAATATAACCTACAAAAGATTCCTAAATATAGGCATGTATGTCTAGAGTGTACATTTGCATATAGAGGATTCATTCTACTTGATTCCTGATACTAAGAAGGTTGATCTTGCATTTCTCTCAAGTATTTTATGTATTGTTTCCATTGTGTAAATCATGCTGCAAGGATTAGACTGATCTCTTTAAGTTGCCTCTATCCTTTACTACATAAGAAAAAGGCATCCAAAACCATACCAGATTATTTGGTTTCCCTAGGACCATAAATATTTGGTTAATGAATAATGTCTAGAAATGTTTGCGATTGGAAATTATCGTGATGATGAATCATGTGATATTATACTTATTGATTTTTAGCATATATTATTAGGGAGACTATGGTATTTTGATCAATGTGTAATACACAATGGACATGTCAATATGTATTCCTTAATAAATTATGGAAGTCATCATAAATTGAAGCTTCTAAAAGAAGTGGATGAAATGATATGGAGTAATGTGAGAACATGTTTAGCTAGTGGAAGAAAATTTTTGGAAGGTGTAAATCACAAATATATGTGCTATAATGTGATTTCTAGAGTGATAGAGAAGATAACAAAGGGATACCTTTAGAGGCTTTAAATTTCTTGAATAGGTTTTAGGTCATTGTATCTAATAATGTGTCTAAGGGTTTGCCTCTAGTGAGAAAGATTTATCACTAGATGGGTTTGATACCTCAAGCTATTTTTTTGAATGAGGCATTTCATAGAATGATTCCAGTAGAGAATTACTATTTGAAAAATTGAGTACAACAATTATTGAAAAAAAAAATTATCCAAGAGAGTTTGATTCCAGTATGGTACCTGGAATATTAGCACAAAATAAGTATGGAGAATGAAGGATGTGTACTAAATCTCAAGCCATAAGAAAGATTAATGTCAAATATATATTTTTATTTCTAAGGATGGATGATATTATGGATTTTTTAATAGATCTGAGTATTTCATAAATATAGATTTGAAGAATGGAAATCACCAAAGCCAAATTAGAGGAGATGTATGGAAGAAAACCTTATTAACCAAGGATGGAATGTATGACTAGTTAGTCATGCCTTTTGTACTAAATAATGTATGAAGAATATTCATGTGGCTAATGAAAGAGGTATTAAAGGCTTTTAAAAAAAAAATTACTTGGATGAGTTTTTTATTTTTAGTAAGAAATTGGAGGAGCACTTAATGCATTTCCATAGTTTCTAAGAAGTTAAGAGAACAGAGTTTGTTGATTAACCATAAGAGGCTTATTTTATTGGATTTAGTGTACCTGAGATTTTTTTTTTTTTAGTAGATATTATTTAAGTGGACCCAGAGAAGGTGACGGATATAACATAATGGCCTACTCTAAGGAGAGATAATGAGATGATATCTTTTCATGGTTTGGATAATTTTTAAGTAAAATAATTATTAGGAATTTTAGTAGTATTTGTGTAAGCCAAATGCAAAAAATTAAAGGGGATAAAAAGGAGCTTATGCAATGTATTAAATATTGAAGAAGAAAGTCATGGAGCAACCTATTTTTACACTTCCAAATTTTAGTAAGGTATTTTAGGTATATTATGATGCTAGTAGTAACTCCATAAGAGTAGTATTGAATCGAGAACCTAAACCTCTTTCTTATTTTAGGGAAAATTTGAATCATGAAAAGAGACAATATTATGTTTATGATCAGGAAATTTATGCTATATTTTAAGCATTGAAGAAATGGAGACATTATCGCTCTCCAAAATAATTTACTTTTTTTACTGGTCATCAAGCTTTACAATAAATGAATATTCAAGGAAAGTTGAATCAAAGGTAGTTAAAATGGGTTGTGTTTTTGTAGGGTTAAACTTTTTTTAAAGAACAAGAGTTGAAGGTCTAACAAAGTATTAGATGCCTTTAATAGAAGGAAAATTTATTTGACAAAGAGGCATATTGCAATAATTAGGATCAATGAACTCATAAATTTATACCCTGACAATCCTAATTTTAGAGAGACTTGGAGAGTGCTTGTGGAGTCTATTACTTTAGATAAAATAAAGTGGTTGGGTATTAGTATCCAAGAAGATATTTTATTCAAGTAAACTTATTTTTCATTCCAAAGAGTTCTAGGACAGAGAACCCAATTAAGGAGAACCTTAGTGGAGGATCGGTAGGAAACTTTGGTCAAGTTAAGACCATTTCTCTTATTAATGAGCATTATTACTAGCCATAATTATAGTAGGATGTTAGGAATTTTTTCAAAGTTACATAGTATGTGAGATGGAAAAAGGAACACGTTAGAATACAAAGCTATATTAGTCATTACCTATGCCAAGCAGGTCATGAGAGGATATAATTATGATTTTTTTTCTTGGTTTACTAAGAAATCAAAGAGTACACAATTTCATTTTTTGGTAATGGATAAATTATTAAGGATATCACATGTTATTCCTTTTAAAAATAATCATGGATATTTTTCATTTTGTAGAGTTATTTTTAAGAGAAATGGTGAGACTACATGGTCTACCAAAGACCACAACTTCATATCAATATACCAAGTTTTTTGTGTATTTATGGATAACAATATAAAAAGGTTGAAAATAGATTTGAATTTTAGTTATGCACACCACCCACAAACCCGTGGGAAAACTAAAGTGACGAATAAGAGCTTGGGTGACCTACTAAGATGCTCAATATGAGATAAAACAAATTGATGAAATTTGATTATACCAATGGTTGAATTTTCTTATAATAATTATGCTAATAGGACTCTTGATACATCACCATTCTATATTGAATATGGAATTAGTTCCAAAAATGCAACTACAAAGATAAGGAAGATAGACAAAGGAGAAGAGAGATGTGTTGAAGATGAACACTTTGCAAAGCATCTCAAGGATTTGCATGAGGAGGTGATAAAGAATATTACTAAGATTAATATCCTATATAAGGATAGGTATGGTCAAAAGATGAGAAAATTAATTTCAAATTGGAGATGTAATAATGGTAAATCTAAGTAAAGAAGGTTTCCTGTGAGAAGTTATGGTAAATTACAATTGAAGAAGTTTGTAACATTAAAATTATTATATAAATGTGATTCAAGAAATTATTATGAGTTAAATTTGCAAACTGGATTTAACATTATAATAGTGTTTAATATTTATATTTTACAATATTTCATAAATGAGTGATGTCAATAAGTGCTAAAAATGTAGACTTACTATTTTTAGTAAGTTTTCAATTTTGCATGTATGAACATGAAAATAGCTCCCTAGGAGAACAATGGGAAAATATAATGAATCGTGAAATAACCATCTCAATATCATGTATTTTTTGGGAGATATTAATGTTACAATGTTCAAAAATCCTATAAAAATATTCGACTTGAATTTTGGACCTTTAAATGATCGAATGGAACCATGATGAAGGTATGATGAAATAAATATAGGAAAAGAATGGTGTATATCACTGTAAGGTCTTTAGTTTAAAAAAATTGGACTTAATAAGTTTTGTTGGTCAAAAGTTATAGTCTTCAAAAGTTGTACTACCTTAGGAGGGAAAATTTAAAAAAAAATCATAATACCCTAGTGGGACCAAAAACACATTTTGGGAATATTTTAGGCATATTCAAAGGTAGGGAAAATGAGAGAAAAGTTGTTGGCCAATAAATATGTAATAGAATTTCTATAAATTTCTCTGTCTAGGTTATACATTCTAGATAAAGAAGGCGAATGAGGGTTTGGCAAAAGAAAATTTTGATAGTGCAAACTATGGATCTAACTTGTAGAGTATTACAATGAGAAATCCCATGTCGTTTTAGCATGTTATTTCCTAAATGTCATAGTTTCATTTTATTGAGATAATGGAAAGAAGGTGTTTCCTTCTTGAATTTTATGTTTATCTCTATTATTGTTGCATGTTTGGGTTTGTAAATGGATTACTTTTCCTCACATTAAATAAACAAGACTATATTATAAATTTAGTTTCAATTTATTTCATAGTCAAAGATTGGAACCAATATAGATCACCTATATCAAACTACAATAAATATTATAAATTTAACAATATTTTCATTATAATATGACCATTTAAATTATTTTATATGTAAATTGGAATACATACATGAGATGATATGAATACCATTGTTCAACATTCATTCTATTCATCAAATACTCTAAGATCTGTTGAAACTAAATCTATAATATTGTTTCTCTAATATAATTTGGTATCATCTTTTATTCCTTCAAAAATAGTAATAATATTTTTTGAATTATCTCTTTATATGCAATGAAGGCATACCCAAATTGATAAGATGGTCAAGGAATTCATGTTCACATTGACAATAAGATCATAATTATCAAATTTATCCTCTTTGATGAAATAAACAAATTACTAAAAATCTTAATGAAAGATTGCATCTTTTCCATAAATATTTTATAGGTTGTTAGATAAAAATAACATCAAATCTTAGTTAGGGTCAATGATGTTCAATATTGACTCATCAAAACACATGTTGAATAAGTTTGCCACAAATTATTATTTTAAATAGACTTATCTATTTTCTTATTGACTTTTATCGACACTCTTTAAATTACTACTTCATTTTTAATAATTTTTTTTACTATTATAATATATTTTATTAATAATATAAATTGTTCATGATAATTAGAACAATCATTACCTATGTCAATCTTAAATGTTATTATGTAAAAAACTATTACTAAACTATCACCAAACTTAGATTTATTAATATATATGTACATCAATGACACAATCAATTAAATACTTATTAACAACATACTATACCAAGTAAAAAGATTTGAAGAGTATAAGGAGTCTTGTTATTTTTAGTAATTTTAGAATTTTGAATTTATGAGCCTAAAAATTAATCCCAAGGAGAACAATGGGAAAATATAATGAATGGTAAAAGAATCATCTCACTATCATGTATTTCTTGGGAGATAGTGATGGTTCAATGTTCAAAAATCCTATAAAAAAATATTCAATTTGAATTGTAAACCTTTAAATGATCAAATGGGACCTTGATAAAGGCATAAAAAAATAATGATCTGGGAAAAGCATGGTGTGGATATGTAAGATGGAATTTTTATAAAAAAAAAAAATCAAAATACATGCCCCAAAACCCATTATGGGTATATTTTATGCATATGTAAAGGCACCAAAAAAAAGATAAAAGTGGTTGGCCACAAAATAGGGATTACGCTTTCTAGAACATCCTAGGAAGGTTATATATTCCAAATAAAAAATGAAAATGAGGATAATTAAAGATAGTTTCTATTAGAAACACTGAGGGGGGGGTGAATCAATGTTTGTCTATTAATTATATTTCAGCACTTTAAACATAAATTAAACATACATTCAATGAAGATTAACACAAGAACTCATAACACATGATAAGATTATGGGGAAACCTTGATCAGAGGAAAACTCTGGTGGGAATTAGTACCCACAAATATTGCACTAGTATAGTGAACCTATTAAAGTTCCTTTGCCCTGTTAAGAGCAGTCTTTACAATCCAAGTACAATGACCCTATTAGGATTCTATTACAAAACCTTGTTAAAGGTGTATGTCTCACTGCCTAAGCTCACTACCCAATAAGATGAAGGCTACAACCTTCTAATAGTTGATATACACTATATCAAAAATGAACTATTGTGATGACACTGTTGTCTGATTAGTTCAGTTTATGCACTGATGCTCTTACTCTCTTAAAGAGCTTTATCTCATACTGAATTCACTATACTTCTCTTCTATGTCTTTCTCATGCATGTTCTTTGATGCTCGTAATATACATTTGTATTACATATTTATATGTTCATGTTTGAATAGACGCGACTCAAAACAAGACTATAGTCAGCCCTAAAAACATAATACATAATGCTTCCAAACAAATTGGCTTAAGTGTGTTTACAAAAAGACTAAAGACATTATTACAAATATATAATCAAAGGCACTTGGCCTTTACACAAAAAAACACTTCACGCTAATCCAAAAACCTAAGTCAGCTCCATGCTCTATTTTCTAAATTGTAGTAGTACTATTCTTCCTGTATCTTATCCGTACTATCATTCCATACTATGTGTGTCTGGACTTAGTATTTACACATGTCATAGAACATATATCTGAGCACGCATATTCTAATTCAATCTCTCACATGTGCGCTGATGTGCTGATCATTGTATATCTATGTCTGCCCTATTCTCCATACTTAGTCATTTTGTCTTTCTTGACAGTAACTTAATATGACTTTGTTTCCATAATGACAACAAAAAATAAGTCATATATCCTCTGGGAGTCAACTTGCCAACAATCTCCCCCTTTGTCATTAATGGCAACAAAGGAATGTGGCCAAGTTACTCAAAATGACTTAACACAAAAAATTGTACATATATTAATCCTCATATATACACATACATACATTACTCCCCCTTTGAGATTAATGAAAAAGGTGTACAAAACTGTAAGTCTCTAGATACTTACTCCAAGTATACATCTGGATACACAATCTGAAGAGACTGGATATCTTTCTGCCAGAATACTTTCATTGCATCAACTATTTGGAGATGGGCACATAGGGCATACGTTAAATCCTCCATCTTTATCAGATCCATGTAGGGACCTTGATCATATGTGACAATGGTGGCATCAATCTGTCTGATGTTATCTTCCAAAACTGCTAGAGAGGGTGCTAGAGCATTTCTCAGTTGGGTCTGCCTGATTCTTATCTTATTGATCTCGAACTTTGCATTTTCAATTTTGTCCAACTATCATTGATATACATTGTTATAGATGTTCATGTCTTTGGTAGTTCTTCTCTATACTTTTGTAGTTCTTCTGACTGTGTTTTTGTTCCATGTATATACTCCCCCAGAGTATATGCTCCCCCTTAGTACATACTCCCCCTTTGTCATCAATGGCAAAGGGTGCCATAGATCTTTAGGCATAGGTACTACTCTAGAAGTAGAGTAGTCAACCATTCATCAGTCACTTAATGACTGATGTTCTTGCTGCTTCTTCTAAATAGACTCAGGAGAGGGAATTACTCCCAAATTTTCCCTGAGATATTCAAAAGTATCCTTAGATAAGGGCTTTGTGAAAATATCTTCCAACTGTTCTTTGGTGCTCACATAGTCCAATTTCACTTCTTTGTCTGCAACCTTTTCTCTTAAAAAATGGTACTTGATCTCTATGTGTTTTGTCTTTGCGTGCATCACAGCGTTCTTAGACATGTTGATAGTGCTATTATTATCACAGTGAATAACAATAGGATAATCAACCTGAATGCCAAAGTCTTTAACCATCTACTTGATCCAAACCATGGTTGAACAATTCAGTGCTGCTACAACATATTCAGCTTCTACTGTTGACTAAGAAATGCAGTTCTGCTTCTTGCTTATCCAAGAAACCAACCTGTCTCCAAGAAATACTGCTCCTCCTGAAGTGCTCTTCCTATCATCAATACAACCTACCCAATTTGCATCTGTATACACATGAAGTTGTATATTCTCTGATTTAGGATACCATAAACCATAGTCTATAGTTCCCTTTAGATATCTGAATATCCTCTTTATTTCCATTAGGTAATTCTACTTGGGTTCAGCTGCAAATCTTCCAACAATATCAACTGCATTAGATATGTCAGGTCTAGATTGAGTTAGATAAATGAGTTTACCAATCATAGATTTGTACAATGTCTTATCAACTACTGTGGAATCATCATCTTTTGAAAGCTTGCTTCCTATTATCATGGGAGTGCATACTGGCTTACAGTCTTCCATCTAGAAGGTCTTAAGTATTTCCTTCACATATTTTGACTAATTAACGAATATACCTTTATCTGTTTTCTTTACATCCAGTCCCAAAAAGTATTTTATAGGACTAATCATTTTCATTTCAAATTCATTCTACATTTCTTTTGCAAATGTTGTACTGAGCTTGTCATTACCACCAAAGATAATGTCATCAACAAATATGGAAACTAATAATAATCCATCAGGTGTCTCTCTTGAGAATAGGTTATAATCTGTTGCTCCTTTCTTGAATCCAATCTTGGTAAGATAACCATCAAGTCTTGCATACCAAGCTCTTGGGGCATGTTTAAGACCATAGAGTTCTTTCTTCAATTTGCATACCATATCTGGTTCATCTGAAAGATTAAATCCTGCATGTTCTTCTATGTAGACTTCTTCATTCAAGTCACCATTCAGAAAACCTGATTTTACATCCATTTGATAAACTTTAAAGTCTTTGAATGTTGCATATGCCAAAAAAAATTTAATGGCTTCTAGTCTGCTCACTGGGGAAAATGTATCAGTGTAGTCTATTCCTTCTCTCTGTGCATATCCTTTACATACCAATCTTGCTTTATTTCTAACTACTGTACCATCTTTATTCATCTTGTTCCTGAATACCCACTTTGTTCCAGTCACATTTTTGTCACTGGGTCTAGGGACCAATTCCCATGTATCATTTTTAATTATCTGATCTAATTCTTCTTTCATTGCATTCTTCCAATCAGAATCATTACAAGCATCTTCAACACATAAAGGTTCAATCTTTGAAAGTAAACATACCTCTTCATCCATTGCTAGACTTTTTGCTTTTGGTCTGGTCAAAATATTGTTGCTCTGATCTCCAATGATATCATCTTTAGAGTGGTATCTAGATGTGAATTTTGGAACCTTAGGTGTGACTTCTTCTTCTGTAATATATGATTCTTCTCTTCTTGATTCAGGGTCATTGTATGAGACATCAATTCAATCAAACATTTCTTCAATAACAGTATATTTTTTGCTAGGCCTGGGTTCATCTTCAATCATAGGTGCATATTCATAGTATCTTTCTTGAACCATAAACTTCTCATCAATTTTAACATGCGTGCTTTCAATTATCTTCTTTAATATCAAATTAAAACATCTATATTCTTTGTTTTTTGTAGAGTAGCCAAGGAAAATACCTTCATCACTTCTGGCATCAAACTTACCAACACCATCATCTCTCTTGATGTAGCACTTGCTGCGAAATATTCTAAAATACTTTACTATAGGTACATTGCCAAACCAAAGTTCATAGGGTGTCTGATCTGCGCCTGGCCTCAATTGAGTTCTGTTGATAGTATAGACTATTGTATTCACTACATCTCTCTAATATGTGTGTGCAAAATTTCCTTCAATCATCATAGTATGCACTGTATCAAGTATAATCTTGTTCCTCCTTTCTGCTATCCCATTCTGCTGAGGGGTTCTAGGTGCACTAAACTATCTTTTAAATCCATTTTCTTCACAATAGTCATAAAATTGATTAGAGGTTATCTCTCCTCATCTATCTAATCTCAGACATTTTAGTTTTAATCCAGATTCATTCTAAAACTTAGCTTTGAATATTTTGAATTTCTCAAAGGCTTCAGATTTCTCCTTTAAGAATGCAACCCACATCATCCTAGAAAAATCATCAAAAAACAAAATGAAATACCTTTCTCCATAGTATGATCTTGTTTGGGTAGGGCCACACAAATCTGTATCCACTAGGTCCAATTTTTTTCAGCTGAGTTCTTCTTTCTTCTGAAGGAAATCCTTACATGCTTTCCCATAACACATTCCCTGCATATTTTTTCAACTGGTCTTGCAATTCTAGGAAGGTCTCTGACTACCTTGACATTACTTATCTTTACTATGTTATCAAAATTGATATGACATAGTCTCTTGTTCCATAACCAACTGTCACCTACTTTTGCAACAAAACAACTTACATTAGAATTGAGCTAAAAAACATTACCTTTTGTTTTGGAGCCTGATGCAATCATGTCTCCATCCTTGTTGTTAATGATGCACTTGTTGTCTTTGAACTCCAAATGATAACCTTTTTCAAGTAGTTGTCCAACACTTAGTAAGTTATGATGTAATCCATCAACAT
>MU225916.1:2713032-2766331 GCA_018584345.1 Thuja plicata
TTTCTTTTCTCTTCTAGCAATCATAGCAATGATTTCTTCAAGTTCTTCATCAACTTCTTCTTTCTCATTATGATTGGAGATGTGTAAGGATTTCTTACCATGGACTGAGGCTTTGAAAGCTATTTCACTTTTAGGTTCACTCTTCAATCTTGATATCTCAAATGCAGAGATTTTGCTGATCAAGTTCTCTCTCTTGAATTTTTGTGAGAATTGCATGGTTTCCTCTAGAATAATCATCTTGTTTTCATAGTCTGATGTTAAATTAGTTAGCAACTTGTCCATTATATCTTCTTCTGATATTTCTCCAACACTATTTCTGATTCCAGAGACTGCTCCATTTATCCTCTGATTGTAAGCTCAATGTTCTCTTCAGGTAACATCTCAAGACTATTGTATTTCTTTTTCCATGTCTTCCTACGTGCACGCTTTTCTTGAATATCTCCTTCAAACATATCTTCTAAATACTTCCATATGGTATATGCTTTGTCAATTTTCTTGATCTCAGAAAATTCACTGTCAGATAAGGCACTAATTAGGGCTTCTTTAGAAATTGCATTATGTGTAAATATATCCTTTTGTCTGTTAGTAGCATCATCCTTTTCAAGGTCTTTCAGAGATGGAATTACAACCTCTTGTGTAGCAATTTCAAAGATCTCAAAGCGAACACACTGTAGATGTGTTATCATTTTGTTTTTCCAATCCAGATAATTTTCTCCATTGAACTTAGGGCTTTCTTTTCTGAAGTAAGACATGTGATCTACCTTAATCTATTAGGCTTCTTATCCAAGGCACTTGGCTTTGATACCAATTGTTAGAATAGTCTCAAAGGATAACTAAGAGGGGGGTGAATTAGTTATCAGTAACTTTCCTTCTTTAACTTCAGAATACAACAAAGTAAATTCTTAATCAAATAACACGGTACACAACACATAATTTGATTATGGGGAAACCAAATTGTAAAAACCCCGGTGGGAATTAGCACCCATAATGAACTATACCTTTTTATAGTAATCCCTGTTAGAAGATATCTCAACACTGTTAAGAGTTGTACTTTACAATGCAATAAGTATAGTGACTTGGTTAAGGGTCGGACCCTGTTAGGAGTCTTTCACAAATAACCTTATTAGGAGTGGTGGACTCACTGTCCAAAAGCTCACTGCTTGATGGTGAAGGCTACAACCTTGTGTATAACAGATATGCACTATATCTGATGATGAACTATAGATTAGACATCTTATTTTGATCATTTCCATTGTATTCCAATATTTTACTTCTTCTTCGCATAGACTCTTGATGAATGAACCCACTCTGATAATCTGCTCTATACATATTTCTTATCTTTTTTGTATCATTCACCCTTAGCATGTCACCTTTGACTTTCTATAAGTATCTTCCTTAAAGTATGAGATCATGGGACCTGTAAGATAACTCTTCATAACATACTTGTCAGCTCTACTAAGCACGCAAGCATTATTACAACCGTGCAAGTATAAACCGAATAGACGCGATGCTTCACTAAGTCAGCCTCACCAATTTAACTCTAGCTTTGCAATCTTCTTGAAACGCGTATGGCACATTTGAATTAATATCATCAACTCATAACTAATCATGAATATACACATGCATATATAGAAGATAGGTGCAACTCAAGAAACACGTGATATACGTCAGCCCTAAACAGTTACACTTCCAGAATTGTAACTGCCAATAACGGAATTACATAATTTTACTAAAACATCATATCTGGGTCTGCGTGTATGAAAATAACATAATAAACATGTCAAAAACATGTATCTATCCATGCAATTCTTCATATCATCATTCTGATAAGTACATATAGAATTACTACTATGTATTATATGTTGTCATCAATGACAAACATACAATCAATCAACTACTCAGAATCAAATCTCTAGCAATAAAGGCATATATCGATGCCCTTTTTTATTTTTACACAACATATCTCAGAAGTTCATATTACTCCTTTGGCCATATGTCCAAACCAATGCACTATTTCCCTACAAATAGCCCTCATTAGCCCTCCTATTACAAAGAAAATACCAACTCCTTCCATCCCCAAACCTCCCAACCTTCAAAAAGAGTTGATTCATGATCCAAATTAATGGATTTTCACATGTATAGGAGATGCCACTGTGTTCTACCTTCTCAAACACCAAACCCTCCTTCCTAGGTACAAAAGCCTAGGGCTTTGTTAACAAGAACCTTCCACAAACTACTAGATCTCAAAAATGGATCCTACACCATGTACTGAATATATCTATAAATCTCATGTCATAAAAATTGGCCCTCCTTTAGATGGAACTCTCATACCTTGACTGGTCCAACCACCATGTACCCTTCAATCAACATTCTCTGTTAATCAAATATTTATTTCTCCAATCCCCTGAATTTCCATGCAACCAAACACTTAATTGTACATAATATACAGGGAAAATATTCTCCCACAAGCCATAATAAGACCAAAAAGTGGGAGAGCCCGTGAAATCATTGAAACTTCAAAAAAATTTACTGTTTACACAGAGACTCTGCTAGGAACAATCAATAATTTGATGACTTTATTTACTTCAAAGATCAATGGGATAAAACGCCATCAAAAAGGAAATGGAAGGAAGTAAATAAAAAAAATTCTACACAATTTTCTATTCAACCATGCATTGAATGAATATTTTAATAACACAAAAATAATAACAACGTTCTTACGGCCAGAGGCTTGACTGTGACAGAAAAATGATTTGTTTATTGATTATATAATTATTTAACCATTGTAAAGTTTAATGGCTTACATATTATGAAAATAGATTCATAAATTTTTAATATTAAATTGGTTTTGCATCATTTGGTTTAGTTTTGTGAAATATATTTTATGCCCTAGCAGTAGGAAGACAGTAAATTATTTTCATATCTTTGTTTTATGACAACAAAATGGGTAATGATATAGAGACCATAATGTGTAATCCAACTATTGGATATTTATGAATTTGGTATATGTTGGAGGGACCCTAATTACACAAATGATCACTAGATGGATTTTATTAATAATATTTTATTTAAAAGTTACAAATGATTGTGTACGAGTGTATGTATTGGACAACGACAGGGTAGTTTGTGATGCATTTCCTTTATGATTGTGTTTAGAGTGTTTGGAATACATCTTGTAGAAGAACCTATAATATATAGTGTTCTTTAATATTATATGTATTTCCTTTAATAATTATTTATTGATTTGGATCATGTTTGATCCTAATATTAATGGGTAATTTCAAGATGCATGCGCTAGTGACAAGTACCTCTACATCAGATTTCTATCAAAGCCAGCAAAAGATTTGGGATAAGAAGGTTGGTGTCATTTTGGAATTGCTAATGCATTATGGTTGTAGGTGCTTGTGCATCAAGATGCATGTTGATTTTATTTTTGTGTGGGAAGATATGAGAGGTTTTTCATGACCATTCCTGAATGGGGATGAGGCTGGGTAGAAGGTGCATAGCACAAAGAAGGTGAGGCATCTTCCAAAATCCATTGTTGGTGAGATGGATGGTTTGGTGTTTTCCAAGAGACTAGGGTGAGAGGAAAAGAGGAGGAATTATAGGTGAGGCATGAAGAGTGTTGGTTATTTATAGCATAAAATGAAGTATGGACTACTTATTGTAAGCACTTGAAGGCAACACTTAATAGGTTATTAATACCTACCTTTCTATGAGTACTTGGAAAACTTTCAAATTTGGGAGTATGTTGCATGAGCACCAAGAAATAGGTGGCTAAAGGAATTCAAATATCATCAAAGTATCAAGTTAACTAATATTTATTTATTTTTTCTCATATTGTGTCATTTGGAGTCATATTGAATCAAAATGTAAAGGCTATGCAAGCCATTTGTAAAAGTTGTCATAGTTGTCCATTAAGGTCCTAGTTTGGTCATTTGGTAAAATTTGTGTAAAATACCTATGGAAGGATAAAAATGGTCTAATTGGTAATTTATTTTCCATTTTGGTGTTTTAGGAGGGTTCATACAAAGTTTGGAAGTCATTTGTGTAGAAATGCAAAAGTTACATAAAAAGTTGTCAAGAAGATGAAAAGTTGCAAAAATGCAATAATGCAAGATTGCATTAAAATTTGTAAATGGGAATTTGAAATCTCTTGAAGGTATAATCTGATCAAGAGGCTATAAAAAAATTTATTTGGTCAAACCAAGTATGACTGAGAAAGAGGATAACTATTTTGAACAATTTGTGTATTAAAAAGTTTGTTATCTTGATAGTTTATATTGTTACTTTTCTATTTTCAAGCCTTTTACAGCCATATAAGTCCAAGAAAACATGTAAAATTATTATTTTTAGATATTTTGATGAATTATCTTCCCTTTTTTTTGGAGTGATTTCATTGATAAATGAAGAAGTTATAGACGTTTTGGTGAAAGTTGTTGATTGTAGTTTTGAGTTCTTCTGAAAACAATCATAATGCAGCATTTGATGCGGATGCATATGGAGGATTGAGGACTTATAACTGGATTCATTTCAAATATATGTGACTAAAATTTCATTTCCTTTTATTTTGAGTCATTTTTATCCAAATTTGTGAAAGTTATGAAGATTTTGGTGAAAACTAGTTTTAAACAGTCTTCAATGGAGTTGCAAACAAGGGTTTGTGATTATATAATGATTTAACCATTTTAAAGTTTAATGACTTATATATTATGAAACTAGATTCATAAATATTTCATATGAAAATTTTTTATATCATTTTATTTTGTTTTTTGAAATATATTTGATTCCTTAGCAGCAGGAAGACAGTAAATTATTTGCATATCTCTGTTTTATGACAACAAAATGGGTCTCGGTGTAGAGACCATTACATGTAATCCAACTGTTGGATCTTTATTAATTTTTTCTATGTTTTACGGATCCTAATTACCCACATCCATACCAGAGGGATATTCCTAATAATATTTTATTCAAACATTATAGATGACTATGTATGGGTCTATGTATGGGACAATGATAGGGCAGTTTGTGATGCATTTCCATCATGGATGTGTTAAGGGTGTTTGGAATACATATTATAGAAGAACCTACCATATATAGTGTTCTTTAATATTATATTTATTTTCTCTGATAATTTTTTATTGATTTGGATCATGTTTGATCCTAAGAGTAATGGGTAATTTCAAGATGCATGCAATAGTGGCAAGTGCCTCTGCATCAAAAACTAACTTATCTGAGTCATGTTTGAAAATTATCCTTTAAAACTAACTAAGAAAAACTATATAAAGGCATATGAGCTGTCTTTGAACATGCATCATTGAGTATCTGAGGTGGCAACATCTTTGGACAGGTCAGGGACACTTGCATCTTTTTATGGGGTGCTTCACTCCTCATACACAACCAAAAAATTGGCTATGACCTATTGGTTAGGAAAATTAATAGCTCCCATACATTGCTTCCAAATTTTATGACCATTTTTTACTAACTCTAGCTTATTCTTGCGTACTTCTAGGTGTACATGACTGATAATCAGCATGAAATCTACATTTTCCATAGTAGAACAATCTTTAATCGTTATGTCTTTGGTCCCCTTCAAAGCCTTTATCTTGTCTTGAAATGAAAAAATTACTTCAGAAGAATTCCTTTTTGGATGCTCTATGTTTTCCATTAGCCTCAGATCAATGAACTTGAGATCGTTACTTATTATATCATTACATAAATTTAGCTCCTTCAAAAGTTATGACAACTCATGTATACCCTATTCTAGAATTTTATTCTGCCACTCCATGTTTACCTTGGCTACGAACATCATGTTTTCATTGAATACTGGTATAGCCTTTTTTGAAAGTAAATTAGTTACACTATAAATGTGAACCTCTTCCATCTTAGTGATTTCATTTTCCCATTTGTTTATTTCCTTTGTCCAAACAAAAATCTCTATCTCTAATTCTTTGGGAACGACAAAGGTTTGTTGATGTGCTTGGTCATGAATTGTAACATAGTTCACTACATCCTCAGTGACCTTATCAATCTAGTCAAATTATATCTTAAATACTACCCTCTCTTTGGACCTGGTTTAGGAACTTCAGACTTGATGTGGACCTAACGTTAATAGAAGGAGATGCCTTTGATAAAGCTAAGGGCTCAAGATTTTGGAGTGCATGGATATATTCAGCCATAAACTTCAGAGACTCCTTGAGAGCCTTCTTATCTCTCCAATCGTTCCAAATCCTTTGACTAATATTTTTATTGCTTCAGTCAAAAACCTTCATGTCTACAAATCTAGTTGCCTGGCCAAGATCTACCTTTTTAATATTGAAGTCTTTCTGTGTGACCTCATCACTATTTTATCTATAGAAGGATTGAAAATTTTTGTCGTGAAACGCCCATTATCTTCAGCCACCTCACTCAATGCCTCTGTCTCTATATTCTTTCTCTTTTACATCTTCCCAAGATACTTACTTACCATGTCTCCAACTGCGATAGAAACTAGGAATATACTGTGTTTCTTATTTATAGATAACTCGAGCCAATTTCAAGGTTTCATACTACTCTTACATTGTGAAGTTTGAAAAATGGAAGAGTCACCCAAGGTTAAATATAAGTCTTGCTTTGTAGTTTTTTTTTGCACATTTACACCTTCTATCACTGGGTTCTCTTTAGTTTTATCCATCACTAACTCTTCTTGTTGTACTTTTTCTATCTTGGTTGACTCCAAATAGACCAGAACTTGAGGGGTTTTGTCAGGTTGGCTTCTCTTTTTACTCCTTAAATGAGTAACCCTCACAGTCAGTTGCAAAAGAACAATTCCTCTCTCTTTAGGGAGAACCTCTATTTCTATCTCCAATTCACCTATAGGAGACAATGGTTCAGCCACGTTAGTACCTAGGAGAGGATATTGGTTCTTTGGGGAAACTAGGTCATCCTTGTGCAAATGTTTATTCCTTTTAGGATTATTATTCTTCTTGCATTTCAACCATTTTTCTATTTTGTGTAAGACATCATCTTCCTCTCTTTTACTCCAGTCTACTTCAGGGATGGGTGTGGGTTCAACCAATTCATCATATTTGGGATCTAGAATATCTTCATCTTCATCTGCCTCATTCCCTTTAATATCAAGTGGAATTTTCAAGGAAATGATCTTCTTCAAGGTGAACCTAGACCACAGTCTCTTTTTGGCTTCATATTCATCTCCATAATCTACCCAATAATCCTCCAATAGAGGCTGATGAAGGAATGTTGCGTCAACTTGAAAATTATTTTCAATGAATCCTTTACTATCAAAATACCTCCTATTCTAGTATAGTCTTAAATTTATCCCTTTAAGTTCAATATCTAGACCTATCATACCTTGCATGACCTTACATTAGTAATAGGTGAGTTCAATTGGAAACATGGAATCAGTTCCTCTCTCAAGATTGTATTTCTTTTAAACTTGAATTAACTATCTACAAACCTTCAGTAGTAGACCCTTATCTAAGTAATACTTGGGTAACTTGAAAGATTCACCACTGAAGTGTCTAATCCTTAAGTAAGATAATTTGGGAAATTAAATATAAAAACTTCAATAAACTTTAACCAATTTGATAGCCTCCTTGGACACTCTGTGATGTTCTTTCCCTTTTAACTCAAAGACGATTCTAACTAGGAAGACGTCTTGAACCATTCTAAATTTTTTCAGGGTTTCTCTTCCTCTATAACAAGGGTTAATGCTAAAAAATATTCATATCTTTTGTGTTGGCTTCATGATGTAGTCCTTCCCAATCTCTGCAATAGGCTAAAATATAGAACATATATGAAGTCATATAAAAATTTGAAACTTCAGCTGCTTTAGATAACCCTTCATCTAGTTGTTTTGTGATTAACTTGGCCCAGTCAACATATTTTCCATAACTAAGGATGGCCTAGATAAAACTATACATCTAGTCCTCACAAAAGACTTCATGGGGATTCCATTTTACCCTATTCATTAGACTGGCCATGTCTCATACATCATCGATGAGTTGATCTTTCTTCAAGGGTCTTGGTAGGCGAGAGCCTCCTTTTTATGGTTTCAGGAACTAGTGTCTCACTATGATACTATTGAAGTCTTTTTTATTTTACTCAAAGTTTTCTAGTGCTCTGGAGATGGTCCAGTCTCCATAGGGTTCAGCTGGATGAATTTTTAGGGCCGCCATGACCACTTATCTTTTCATGTGCACCAACACATTTTTGAGAAAGGTGTGAATGCACCTTTCAACCTTCTCATATCTATTATGACACTCCATTACTAGCTCAGGAAAAGGTACCACTTCAGAAAACCTTTTTGCTCCCAACAATGCACTCTCTGTAATCTTGGTTGACATTGATCTAGCTTCTACCTTACTGAACCTACCCATTAACTATCCTATATTGACATCCACTAAAAGTGTATCTCTCCTTTCTAGAACACAACTGGTTACAGGATTGGACATTTTTTCCTTTAGGGATTTTATCTTAGAAGAGGACATGGTAGGTGTTAGTTATTTTTTTTGCATTCTCCTTTCCAAGATGAGATTCTAAGACCAGGTTATAGGATTGCAAACCTACGACACAAACTCAGCATCCTCAACATAAAGGAGACAAGAAAAAGCTAACATTAACAAGGATCAAAGACCTTCTACACTTTGAGTTCCACATCACTCAGGTGGGAACTACCTAATCTACACACACATAACCACTTTGTAACAAACAATAGCTTTCAAATACATAACTGTGGGATAGCTTTCAAACTTTAGGTAACATGTGCCTTAGCATTTTACCAAATCTTATGCATTATCCCACTTGCATAGAGTATTTCTGAAAACTAACTCCTATCAACATGAAAGGGAAATGATTTTCATTTATTATTTTGAATTAATGGATCCTTGAAACACCCCACATGTCTCATAGAGTAGTGCCTTATCCAATGGGAAACATAGTCAAACATACACCCATTAATCAAGCTCTACTTTTGGATCCATGTGTGTATTCAAATATGAAATTACCTACTCAAAGTATTTAACTCTCCCCTTGGAAGAGATCCTTGAATAGATAATACATTAATCAACATCCACTGAAAGATAAGTTGACATACCCTTGATACCCCAACTCACACATATTTCAAGACAAATCCTAAATAATAGCCATCCTTTAAATGAATCCATTGTTAAGCAATAATGGAAAAAACCAAAACACCCTTGATGCCTTAGTCTCTATGATTCAAAACTCAAATAGAGACAACTTGATAACTAAACAACAACACTGAAATTTCATTCATGAAAATTTCTATTAAAATGATGTTCTTCCCTGAAACCAGAAAGAAATTAAGAACACCCTATATGAAGATAAAATGCATAAATATTTACAGTTGAACCACACTTGGAACCTTCTCTAAATTCTTGCAGAGAAACAGGAACCCTTACAAAAAAGAAAATAAGATACATATAGAATAAAGAAACTCTATAAATTATATCTAATTGACATCTATCCCTTTTGAAATTTGATTCACACTTATCATTCTTTCTCCCTCGACTTGATCTTTCTTCAAAATATCTGAAATAATATCTAATCTGAATATTCACTTGATTGAAAATGTTAATTCAGTAAATGACAGGAAGCAAACTAGGGTTACAGAAGATATATAAATCTGAACAAAAAACCTTTAAACATCACCATATGACATTAATGAAACAATAAACAATAAAAAATATCCCCTCAGAACTGTATGATTTCAATAAATTGACCCAGAAGATCATATCAATCCACCAATTGCCTCAACGTCCTGGAAAGATGTGCCACTACTTGAAACTCTTAGAAACAATTTTCAATATTTAGATATCCAGCTCTAACAACTACAGGTGGTGCAAAATCAATCATCAATGACCCACATTGAAACTTTATCCAACTTTTCAACTGAGTCATCGATCACCCTTTAATTAGCCAAGAGCCAAGATCTCATGTGGACACACTTTATTCAGGTGCAATGCCTTAAACATTAAATTTTGATCACCTTTTCATTAAGGAATTACATAGTCCATCCAATTCATTTACATCAGTTTTCCTTTTAACCTACCTTGGCTCCAGCCCCACAATCATAGGAGGACAACTGTTAGCTAGACACAATGCCTCAAAGACTAATATTTAATCATCATCAGATTAAGGCAATGCGCTAGCCATCCAATCAGTAGAAACTAGCTTTACCTTTATGTTATCCTTCATCACTAACTTAAATTTTGACTCATGACATGAAAAGATAGCGTGATGCCTTAATGACTATTCTTTGAGCTTCTTTCCTTTAAGGCATTACACCAACAAATAGATCAACACAAACCTATAGCCTTTTTAACTTTACTTTAAAATGAAAATCCATGACCTCAGCAATGGTATGTGTCACCATGGCACAATGCCTTAATGAATAAAAACCCTACATCTCTTGACTAAGGCAATGCGTTGACTGCATGATCAAATCAAAACTGAATGATCTTTAACTTTTCTTTATCTTTGGCCAAGTCCCACAAGCTTCCACTTGTCACTTAGGCACAATTCCTTGATCATTAAATTTTGTGCATCTTTGGTTCAAGGAAATGCGCCAACCATTGGATCAAATCCAACCCAATATGTCTTTAACTTATCTTATCCTTGACAACTTTACATGTGTTTAATAGGTGTAATACCTTGATGGTTAACTACCTTCATCTTTATGTTTGAGGAAATACACCAGCCATAGATCTTCCTTGATTTGATCAATCTTTATCCTTTGTCTATGTCACATCTTGGACCCGCATTAACACATGTCAAACAGGCGCAATTCCTTAATGGTTAAATAGAGATTACCTTTTATTTAAGGCATTACCCCCATGGAAGGATGCAAACAAAATGTGTTGATCTTTAATATATTTTTTCCAGGCTCCAAGATCTGAGAAAAGACACACATCATCATGACATGATTCCTTGATGAATAAATAACTTCATCTTCACAATTGAGGTAAAGTGTCCTCCGTAGGATTGACTTCAACTTTCTCGACAGATGATAAAATATAAAGCATATCGTGGACATAAGAACTTAGGGAAAAATTAAACCCTGTTAGGACTTGGACACATAAAACCTAAGGAATCAAGTAATAAAGTAGTCCCGCTCAACAACGTCATTCAATCTCTCCTTTTTATACTCATCTTCTACAATTCTAGTAGCAGAGTCTACTAGGTCTGTAAAGTGTGCTTTGAAGCTTGTTAGAATGCTGTCGACATCTTCAACTAATTGAATTTTGGCTACTTTCTTGTCTGCAAGCACTAGATCACTCAAGATGTTTACTAATTCCAAGAAGAGAGGGTTCCTCATAACTTGTTTCTCTTTGGCTTTTTCCATATCTAGAACACTGATCTTCATTAGGTCTTCTTCTCCCCATGCATCTAGACTTGCTGAGTCGGGAGTTAACCTTGACAACAATGAAGTAGATGGTAATGTGGATGGAGTGAATATAGTATTTTGACTGGTGTCCATGCATTCACTCTTTACTAGTATCTCCTTGATTGGTGTCTCATTATCTTGAGTATCTTTCTCTTTATTCAAGTCTATTGGATCATTGGAGGGAACTTCATATTGTTGTAAATATGTATCATCAGTGCACATCTCTTTAGTGCTTACAAATGATTTATCCACTTTGTCCATGTCATTGTCAGATGCTATCATGGATATCTTAATATCATCAATCACTACAGTATCTTCTGAGTCTTTTGTTGTATCAAAAGTTAATGAAACTGAGGGCGCTGAAACCTATCAACCTGTCATAGGTGCATTTTGAATCACTAGTTTTGTAACCTATTTGGGAGGAGCTGGAGTTACCTTTGTTCTAGGTGTCATTGATGGATACATGTGTCTATCCATAAATACTTGAGCAAAAGCTTTTTCTATCTCTTTCCCAACTAACTCATATTCCTTGTTCATAATATGAAGTGTTCTTGTCTTAGTTCTTAGATGAGGCATCACCAGATCTAACATAATTGCCTTCTCATCATGTGAGCATATAGGGAGAATATTATCCAATGTTTCTTCTCTTATCCTCATATCTTCCTCAATTGCATGTCTCTTCATTATTTCTAGTATGTTCCATAACTTATCAAGTATCACTATTTTGAGTTCTAGAACTGATTTCTTAAACTTAATCATATTAAAGATGATCATAAAATGTATCTCAGATTTATTTATCTCTTGATACTTGTCATAAACCTTAGAAATTATGTCAAGTCTTCCTTCATTAAAAATATTGTTCTTTAGGACATTTAGACTAGTTCTGAATCCTACTTCAGGAGGAGCTTGAGTATTTCTTACTGTGCTCCATGTAGTTCTTGAGGATGGGTAACCTGTGGGCGCTTGCTTCCTTCCTCTAGACTTCTTCCTTGGTATAGAAAGTGGAGATGAGTCTAGGTCAATGGTGGTAGAGGGTGCAGAGGTGCTCTCTACTTTCTTCTTATTCTAGATGTCATCAGTCTTCTCAAGTTATTTTGCAATCTTAGCTTCCTTGGCTTTATCTAAGTCTTCTTGAGTGACTCCGTGAACTCTTAGGATGCTAGATGTAATTTTGGATGCCTTCCTTTTGTTATCAACACTGTATAATACAGACTCAACTTCATTAGTCTTCTCTTTGTAAGTAGCCCACCTGGGCTCATTAGGATCTTTGGGCACAGACAAGAGAACTTGTGCATATCCTTCTAACACATGTTCCTCCACTTCATAACCAAGTGGGTGAATGCATTTGGTTCTAGGTTCAACTGCCTCCATATAGGTGCAATCTATTTGTACCATGAAACATATGGTCTCCTTATATTTATCAACTATCTTCTCAGATAATCTGAACCTTTTCTACATCTTGATCCTAAATGTTTTAATATCCATGTCCATGGCATCTTTCACAATGCTCTTTGATGTGGCTTTAAGTGAAATCTGAGACATTGTAGGTTTTCTTCTATCTTGGTAAAGATTTTCAACCTTACCAACAATGTAGAAGTATAAGTAGATGATCAAAGACCCAAACTTGAATGTCTTATTCCTGTCATGCTTCATAAATCAAATGTTATCAATCAATTGAGCACGCAATATCTCACATAGATTGTACTGAGTGTTATCCTTCACCATCCTTATAATTTCTAGAACTATGGTTGTTGACACACTATTTAATATACTTGTATGCTGGAACTTGTAACCAAGTATCATAGTTAGAAGCTTTATGTCATCTTCCTTGATAGGAACAACTTTCATACCGCGCTTTTCACTTCTAGATAAACAAACTTGTTCAAATTGATTCTTGACATCCCTGCTAGTAGGAAGAACTAGTCCAGTCTTAGGAAGTCTAGTTAATTCATGGATTAGGTTAGAAGTTATGCAGACAGGAACCTCACCAATCCAGAAAAGGTCATCATGTATTCTACTCAGTAATATCTTCACCCATTTTGGTTCATAAAACTTGTGAGCATTGGAGTACTTAAATATAGGGTTATCAGTTAGATGTGTGAATTCATCCTTGAAAGAGTAGTCTAGTTTCATCATGGATCCCATAAGAGTAGTTATGATGTTATCTCCTACTGTTTCCTTCTTGCAGTAGATGTATGTGAAAATATCTTCCACGTGCACAACTCCGAGTGGAGTTTTGGAGAATGCTCCTTCAACATCATCTAGAAAGGACTTGAATGGATGCTTCTTAAAGACAAATCTCTTCCTCTCAGCAATGTCAAAAATAACTGGGGTTGCCATACTTACTTGAAACTTGATTAAGTAGGGTCTCACGATAATTCAAAATGGCGCGACTGCTAGGGTTCCATTCCAACTTCTTATATGTTTCCTTGACCACAAAATTTGTTGTGCTTCCGTGCTTTGATGCTCAGTGCTCCTGTGCTCTCCAAATTCTATGATCTCAAATGCAACTATGAAGAAGATCAAACATTTACATCCTTCTTAAAAAAATTATTGCATTTAATGTTTGCAACCGTACGCAGTTTTCATAGAGAGTTTCAAACTTTGTTCAGGATGCATTATAGACAATCCGTGTATGTATAATGCTATATCATGTGATCATAAGCATGGATCCATAGGTGCATACTCAAAGGTGATTATACCATCCGCGTAGGGGTTCTGAGCTAGAATCACTCCCCCTAAGACCAAGAAGGTCTATTCAACCAAAAATAGAGGATGCATCCATTGTGGATGCATCAACTACTTTGTTCTCTACATTGTCCTTCTTCACCTCAACCCAAATTTTTCTTGAATCTTATTTTTCTTAAACAAACTTGACTTCTCCTTCTTCTTCAAATAGTGATTTCTTAGGATCCTCTTATTTTTTATTTTTGGATCTAAAAAACATTGAGATGTGTCTAGCCTTTCCACATGTGTGAAAAATGATAGGATGTGTGATGTTTTTGTTCATCATGCTGCACTACTTTGCTGTGTGTCCATTGTAATTACATATCTGATATGTAATGTTCTGCAAATTTCTTTTAGGCTGATTTCTCTTATTGTGTTGTGACTGATTTCTTTGATTTGTTCTACAATGTATAGCCCTATGACAAAACTTATTACAAGAGTAAAAATAACTATTGAAAGGTCTTACCTCTTTGCATTCTCTTGCCAAATGCCCATATTTATTACATGCATAACAATTTTTATTAACTTGCTTGATTTCTCCTTTGGGTGGATCTATTTTAGTTTCTGTAACATTTTCAACTTTATTTTCTTCTGAAGATGCTTCATGAGATTTCTTTATTTCTTTCAATGAATCGATTTCAACTTGTGCTACACTGTATCCTACACCAGTAGTGTCACCTTTTAGATTTTGTGCATAGAGTTGAGATTGAAGTAAATCAAAACTTGTGTGGAGTTTATCAATCTTATCCTTTGCTTCTATTAATTTAGATTCCATCTTTTTCTTTATGTTTTCTAATTCCAAGACTTTCATGTTTGCTTGCAAAATTTCATCTTCTAATTGTTTGTTTTCTTTGATCTTTTCTTCAATAGCAATTTGACTATCTGTTAGTTGTTCATCCAGATTTTCAATTTTATCTTTCAGAGGCATGTTCTCTTCATTCATCTTTTTGACAATTTTCCCTAAATCACTTGTAGAACAATCTTTCAAATCTTTTCTTAATTTCTTGATAAGCATTTGAGAGCCATCAACTTTTAGTCTAAGTTGTTCATTTTATTTTTCAGATCTGTCAAGATCTTCAAGAGCTGCTTCAAGATTTTTTTTAAATGTTTTGCTTGTGCTCAGTCTATGATCTCCTCAAGTGGTTAAAATTTCTTCTAGAGGACCAAAGCTCTGATACCAATTGTTAGAAACGCTGAGAGGGGGGTGAATCAGTGTTTGTCTATTAATTATATTTCAGCACTTTAAACATAAGTGAAACATAGATTCAATGAAGCTTAACACAAGAACTCATAACACATGATAAGATTATGGGGAAACCTTGATCAGAGGAAAACCCCAGTGGGAATTAGTACCCACAAATATTGCACTAGTATAATGAACCTATTAAAGTTCATTTTCCCTGTTAGGAGAATTCTTTACAATCCAATTACAATGACCCTGTTAGGAGTCTATTACAAAACCCTATTAAAGGTGTATGGCTCACTGCCTAAGCTCACTACCCAGTAAGATGAAGGCTACAACCTTCTGATAGTTGATATACACTATATCAAAAATGAACTATTGTGATGACACTATTGTCTGATCAGTTCCATTTATGTGTTGATGCTCTTACTCTCTTAAATAGATTTATCTCATACTGACTTCACTATACTACTCTTCTATGTCTTTCTCATGCATGTTCATCAATGCTTGTAATATACATTTACATTACATATTTATATGTTCATGTCTGAATAGACGCGACTCAAAACAAGACTATAGTCGGCCCTAAAAAAATAATACACAACACTTCCAAAAAAATTAGCTTAAGCATGTTTACAACAAGAATAAATACATTATTACAAACATATAATCAAAGGCGCCTGGCCTTTACACAACAAAACAATTCATGCTGATCCAAAAACCTAAGTCGGCTCCATGCTCTATTTTCAGAAATGTAGTAGTACTGTTCTTCCTGTAGCTTATACATACTATGTGTGTTTGGACTTAGTATTTACACATGTCATAGAACATATATCTGAGCGCACATATTCTGATTTGATCTCTCACACGTGCGGTGATGTGTTGATCGTTGTATCTTTATCTGCACTATTTTCCATACTTAGTCATTTTTTCTTTCTTGACAATAACTTAATATGACTTTGTTGCCATAATGACAACACAAAATAAGTCATATATCCTCTGGGAGTCAACTTGCCAACAGTTTTAATAGTGCAAATTTTGGCTCTAACTTGTAGACTATTATAATGAGAAAGATTGTGTAGTTTTAGCATATTATTGCTAAAATGTTAAAGTTTTATTTTATTGGGATAATAGAAAGAAAGTGTTTCCTTCTTGCATTTTATGTTTATCTCTATTGTCGTTATAGGTTTGGGATTTTAAGGGGGTTACTCCTCATCACATAAAATAAATAAGACTATATTATAATTTTAGTTTTGATTTTTTTCAAATTCAAATCTTGGAACCAGTTTATATCACTAATATCAAACTACAATAAATATTTTTTTTTAGGAAAAGTGGGCTAGCCACTATATATATTATTAATATAAAACTTTATTCAAGGGATCAATCAGGAACAAACCAATAAGAAAACCCAACATCCTTTCCTGATACATATGGAAGTATAATGGGTTTCCAAAGTCTGCCAACATATAAGAATCTAATCTACCCCCAAAATTTAGCTTGATACAATTAATAGTAAAATATACAAAATTTGGCTTAATAATATTGATGAGGTAAAATGATAAAACCAAATGATATAGATAGAAAAAATACAAGATATTATCTCTAATTATTCTTCCATATCACTGGGACCCTGACCCGCCAAATCAGATTGAGAATGAGGGGACCAACCAAGAGAATCCATATTCCAAACATGGATATGTCCACCTTCATGTGCAACCACATCCCAACCATCATTATCCATATCACCCCAACCTACAATGTGCTCATGTTGATCAATGGAGGGGTGAGGCCACCCATCATTTTTGGAAGAGTGATAATTTAGGTTTGGGACACCATCCAGAAGTGGAGTTGGCTGATCTCAAGTAGGGGAAGTGATGCCCAACCTTGTAGGAACATTAGGATACTCTAACAGATCCATCAAATCATAAACCAGAAACCTAATTTTATCAACTAACTAATGCCCCAAGAGTCGACCCAAAGAATGTAAAGCATTTTGAATGTAACGGTAACTCTGCTTCTCCAGTGTTCATTTTATGCAATCATATACCACCATAAAATCATGGTTGCTGTGAAGAAGATGGCAATAGAAAAATCCTCCCACCAGCACATGGAAACTCCATAAATCATATTGTTGCATCACCCTTTTAAGTGCATTATCCTGTAAAAACTATGGCTTAACCACTTTGTTTGCAAGAATCTCCATCAGGTGCGTCGACTACAGAAAGTCCATTGCATTGGACAGGAATATAGAAACTAGCTGTAATGGGCAAAGAAATTTTATTTTTCTAAGGTGAGATAATGTACTCCCCAATCACAAGTCAAAAAACATGCCTAATCACCTACAAATGATAATCAAACATAGCCTTCAATGTCGAGTGATCTATGTGCAACGGCAAAACCTCCTCCATTATATTCAATTGTAGATGGATTTGAAAGTTCCTTGGTAATATATCATAATGGAATCTCCCACATTGCATTCATTTTTCACAAATATCCTTCTCAAACCCCATTATAGTGACTATTTTGAAATGTGATAGAGCTCCTTCTGGCGAGAAAACTACGATTTTTAAAATCGATGAGCTTAGATGGGTATAGATTTCAATTAATAGAAAATCGCATTCAATCTTTTAGCTTAATTAATATATTGAGCAGCTAGCCTTAGGAGAATTAATTCAAAAAAGGTAACCCAATGATGAGTATGCAAAGTACATTGAGGTTTCCCACTGATCCCTCAATGTATACTAGCTGTGCATATGGGAGTAGAAAAAACTTGTTTTGGCAGCTCGTGTTCCAAACTTCTTCAATCTATTAATCCTGATATGATGTATTCTATGTTGGAATAGTCCCAAGGGATAACTGAGAGTGGGGTTGAATCAGTTATCAGCTATTTTAATTCTTTTCTCCAATTAATTATAGAATAACATTAAGCATTAACACATTCAAATAACACAAGATATAACACAACAATTTTGGTTACGCGGAAACCAAATAGGTAAAAACCCCGGTGGGAATTAGCACCCACAAAGAACTATACTTGAGTATAATAATCCATGTTAGAAGATCTTACAACCCTCTTAGGAGTTGATCTTTACAATGCAATAAGTACAGTGACTTGGTTAAGGGTTGGACCCTATTAGGAGTCTTTTACAAATAACCTTGTTAGGGGTGAGGACTCACTGTCCAAAAAAGCTCACTGCTAAAATGATGAAGGTTGCAACCTTCAGTTAAAACAGATATGCACTATATCTGATAAATGAACTATTTGAGTAGGCATGTTGTCTTGATCAGTTCTATTGTATTTTATGCTTTCACTTCTTCTTCACATAGATCTTTTCTTGATGAATGAAATGTCTTTACTATCCCAAAATAACGGACATTATGTTCTGTACTTTTTCTCTCTCTTCTCTTATCATTCACACTTAGCATTCATCAAATGAACTACTATAAGTATCTTCCCCAAAAGATGTGATCTTAGTCGGCTTTAGTAGTCCCTTCAATACTTCTTTAGTCGGCCAAATCAAGCACACAACCTAATTAGAACCGCGCAACTCAAACTGAATAGACACGACACTTCACATAGTCGGCTCTACCAGATGGACTCAATCACCCCACTTTTGTTAGAACACATTTAGTGCCTTTAGATAATTATTTTTAACTCATAAATAAACATGAATACAAACACGCATATCCCAAAGATATGTGTAACTCAAGAAACAATGTAAATATGTCATCTCTTCATAGATAATCTTCAGACACTATAACTGTCAAAACATATTAACATAACTCCACTGTAGCTGCTTATCTGAATCTGTGTGAATGCACATAGCAACCAGAACATGTCTACAACATGGAAATAAACACACAAGGCTCCAAAAAAAATGTACTAATAATTGCTTACAGGACACTATTGTATATTATATGTTGTCATTAATGAAAAACATACAATCAACAATTTGCACAAAAGAAAATCTCCAACAATCTCCCCCTTTGACATTGATGGAAAAATATGATCAAAAATACCATCAATCCAAAATTGATTCCTTTCTTTTTACAATCTTCTCAATATCCTCATCAAGGGTTCCTCTTCACTGTTGCAGCTCCCTGATTGTGTTTTTATTTTCATGACTATATACTCTGCCAGAGTTTATGCTCCCCCTTACTATATACTCCCCCTTTGACATCAATGGAAAAGGGTGCCAAACACAAATAAGCACAGGTACTACTCTAGAAGTAGAGTAGTCAGCCATTTATCAGTCACCAAGGATTGATGTTCTTTGCTACAAATTCTAATCAGACTCAGGAAAGGGAATTGCTCCCAGCTTCTCCCTGAGATACTCAAAAGTATCTTTTGATAAAGTCTTTGTAAAAATATCATCTAATTGTTCTTTATTGCTCACATAATCCAACTTTACTTCTCTATCTGCAACTTTTTCTCTTAGAAATTGATATTTGATCTCAATGTTTTTTTTCTTTGCGTGCATCACAGGGCTCTTTGACATATCGATAGTGCTATTGTTATCATAATGGATAATAATAGGATAATCAATCTAAATACCAAATTCTTTAATCATCTATTTGATCCAAACCATTGTTGAACAATTCAGTTCTACTGCAACATACTCAGCTTCTGCTATCAACTGAGAGATAAAGTTTTGCTTTTTGCTTGTCCAAGTAACCAACCTGTCTCCAAGAAATACTTCTCCTCCTGAGGTACTCTTCCTATCATCAACACAACCTGCCCAATCTGCATCTATATACACATGAAGTTGTATGTTCTCTGAGTTGGGATACCATAAACCATAGTCTATAGTCCCTTTGAAGTATCTGAATATTTTTTTTATTGCCATTAAGTGATTTTGTTTAGGTTCAACTACAAATCTTCCAACAGTGCCAATTGCATTGGAAATATCTAGTCTAGATTGAGTAAGATATATGAGTTTTCCAATCATAGACTTGTATAGTGTCTTGTAAACTACTATAGAATCATCATCTTTAGAAAGCTTGCTTCCTGTTATCATGGGGGTGCTTACTGGTTTGCAATCTTCCATTTTGAAATTCTTCAATATTTCCTTCACATACTTAGATTGATTTATAAATATGCCTTTGTCTATTTGTTTTATATTCAATCTCAAAAAATATTTCATAGGTCCAATCATGCTCATTTCAAACTCACTTTGCATTTCTTTGGCAAATTCTGCACTAAGCTTATCATTACCTCCAAAGATAATGTCATCAATAAAAATAGCAACAAGTATTAATCCTTCATCTGTCTCTCTTATGAATAAGTTACAATCTACTACTCCTTTTCTGAATCCTATCTTTGTTAAGTAACAATCAAGTCTCTCATACCATGCTCTTGGGGCATGTTTAAGTCCATAAAGTGCTTTTTTTAGTCTGCATACCATGTCTAGTTTGTCTGATCGATTAAACCCTTCAGGATGTTCTATGTGAACTTATTCCTTCAAGTCACTATTCAGAAAAGCTGAATTGGCATCCATTTGATGTACTTTAAAGTTCTTGAATGTTGCATAGGCTAGAAAAAACTTGATAGCTTCCAGTCTTCTCACAGGGGCAAATGTATCAGTGTAGTCTATTCCTTCTCTCTGCACATATCCTTTACATACCAATCTTTCTTTGTTTCTTACCACTGTACCTTCTTCATTCATCTTATTCCTGAATATCCACCTTTTTCCAATCACATTCTTGTCACGAGGTCTAGGGACCAATTCCCATGTATCATTCTTGATTATCTGATCCAATTCTTCTTGCATAGCACTTTCCCAATCTGAATCATTGCGTGCATCTTCAACACTTAAGGGTTCAATCTAAGAAAACTTAAGCATACCTCTTCATCAATGGTAGAACCTTTTGCTTTGGATATTGTCAATACTTTAGCGCTCTGATCTCCAATGATGTCTTCCTTAGAGTGGTATTTGGATGTGTATTTTGAGTGTTTAAGAGTGACACTCTCATCTATAATCTGTGATTCTTCTTGACTTGGTTCAGGATTGTTGCATGAAACATCAATACAGTCAAACATTTCTTCAATAACTGTGTCCTTACTGATAGGTTTGGGTTCATCTTCAATAATGGGAGCACATTCATAGTAACTTTCTTGAATCATAAACTTCTCATCAATCTTTACATGAGTACTTTCAATAATCTTCTTTAATCTTAGATTAAAACATCTATAGGATTTTCTTTTAGTAGAGTAACCAAGAAAAATACCTTCATCACTTCCATCATCAAACTTGCCAATACTGTCATCTCTCTTGATGGAGCACTTGCTTCCAAAGATTTTGAAGTATTTTATAGTAGGTACCTTACCAAACCAAAGTTCATAAAGTGTCTTGTCTACGCCTGGCCTTAACTAGATTCTATTGATAGTATATACTGTTGTATTGACTGCATCTCTCCAATAGGTATGGGCAACCTTTCCTTCAACCATGATAGTGCGTGTTGAGTCAATTATTATGTTGTTCCTTCTTTCTACAATCCCATTCTTCTGAGGGGTTCTAGGTGCACTTAACTGTCTTTTGATTCCATGTTATTTGTAGTAGTCATAAAATTGGTTAGAGGTGAATTTGCCTCCTCTATCTAATCTCAGACATTTTATCTTTAATCCAGATTCATTTTCAACCTTATCTTTGAATACTTTGAACTTCTCAAAAGCTTTAGATTTGTCTTTTAAGAATGCAACCCACATCATCCTTGAGAAATCATCAACAAACAAAATGAAATACCTTTCTCCATAGTATGATCTTGTTTGAGAGGGTCCACATAGGTCTGTATGTATCAGATCTAATTTGTTCTCTGTGGAGTTCTATTTACTCCTGAATGAGGTCCTCACATGCTTCCCCATCACACATTACCTACACATAGTATCAATTGGTCTTGAAATACTTGGAAGGTCTCTTACTTCCTTTACATTACTTATCTTTACTATATTGTCAAAATTGATATGACAAAGTCTCTTGTGCCATAGCCAACTGTCATCCACTTTTTCAACAAAACAACTAACTTCAGGGTTGAGCTGAAAGACATTACCTTTGGTCTTTGAGCTTGATGCAATCATGTCTCCTTGTTTGTTGTTGATAATACATCTGTTGTTCTTGAATTCCAACTGATATCCTTTTCTAATAGTTGTCCAACACTTAGTAGGTTATGATGCAAACCATCAACATAAAGAACATCATCTGTCTTGTTCTTTCCATCTAAGGTTATAGATCCTCTTCCTATGATATGTTTTGGAGTGTTATCTCCAAATCTAACCATGCCACCTTTGTACTTATGTAGATGTACAAATCTATCTTTGTCACCTGTCATGTGATGTGAACACCTGATGTCTATGATCCAGTCTATTCTGATGTCTGCTTTGGAAACTAATGCTAACTCATGTGCTTCTTTTTCATCTTCAATGTCCATCTCCTCAAGAATTTTCTCAATGTCTTTAAGGGCCCGTTTGGTAGCAGGAATTGGACCGGAATTGGCATTATCTAATTCTGGATAATGCCAAATTCCATGTTTGGGTCCTTGAAAAAAAATGGAATTGGAATTCTGAAATTCTCATTTTGCCCCCAAAATGGGAATATCATCTTCCACCTAAATAGGTGGAATTGAAATTTCGAATTCCAATTCCAATTTTTACAAAAGCAAATTTAATATTTTGTGGGATCCGTGACTATAAAGATGTATATTATATTGCTATAAGGATGTATATATATACATGTGTGTATATACATGTGTGTATATATACACATGTATGTGTATATACAAAAACATGTATGTGTGTATATGTGTATATATACACACATGTATGGTGTGTGTGTGTATATGTCTATATATATACACATATGTATGGTGTGTGTATATGTGTATATATACACAAATGTGTGTATATGTGTATATATATACACATGTGTGTGTATATGTGTATACATGCATACACAATTGTATGTGTATATGGTGTGTATATGTGTGTATATATGCACACATGTATGTGTGTATATATACACATGTGTGTATATGTATGTATATATACATAAATGTGTGTATATGCATATACACACATGTGTATATATGTGTATACATGGATACACACTTGTATGTGTATATACACACATGTGTGTATACACACATGTATGTGTGTATAAAAACACGTGTATGTGTGTGTGTATATGTACACAAATGTGTGTATGTGTGTGTATACACACGCATGTGTGTATGTGTGTATATGTATATACATGTGTGTATATGTGTATATATGTGTGTATATGTGTATATATGTGTGTATATACACATATACACATGTATATATATACATAAATATATACATGCACATGTATGTATATATATATACACGTGTGCATGTGTGTATATATACACACATATATACACACCATATTCAAAGAAATTAAAAAATAAAGAATTAAAATTCCTTAATGCATCTTCTCATTCATCTTCCAGGTGAACCAAACGGGTCAAACCATATTCCAGATTTCATTTTGAGGATAAGCATCTTCTTGAATATACAGCATCTTCCTGAATTGACCATATCCATGATATGGTATTCCAGCTGCCAAACGGGCCCTAATAGAAACAAATCCTATTTCATCTTCTCATGAATCATCATCAATTACTCCATCTTCAACATGATAGCATTCCTTAGTGTATTTGGGCTTGTAATCTGATCTGAACTTCTTGACTCTTATAGGACACTTGGATGCAAAGTGGCCAACTTTTTTGCATGAAAAAAATTTGAATGGTATCTATCCTTCATATTTCCCTTTACCTTTTCTTTCCTTCTTAGCAATCATAGCAATGATTTCTTCTAGTTTAGTATCAACTTATTCCTTCTCATTATTATTAGTGTTGCTTAAATATTTCTTACCATGGACTGAGGCTTTGAAGGTTGTTTCCATTTTAGGTTCTGTCTTCAATCTTGATATCTCAAATGCAGATATTTTTCTAATCAGGGTTTCTCTTTTGAAGTCCTTTTAGAATTGCATGGTTTCATCCAAAATGTTAATCTTGCTTTTATAATCTTCTGTCAATGTGGTCATTAGTTTGTCAATTATATCATGTTCTGAAATTTCTCCACCATTGTTCCTGATACTTGATACTACTTCATTAATCCTTTGATTGTAAGCTCTGATGTTCTCTTCAGGTAGCATCTCTAAATTATTTTATCTTTTCTTCCATGTCTTTCTACGTGCATTCTTTTCTTGGATGTCTTCTTCAAACATATCTTCTAAGTATTTCCAGATTGAATATTTTTTTTTGCCTTCTTGATCTCAGAAAATTCACTGTCAGATAGGGAACTAATTAGGGCCTCCTTGGAAATTGCATTTTGAGTGAATACTTCTTTTTGCTTAATTTTAGAGTCTTCTTCTGCAATGTCTTTCAAGGTGAGAACATCAATTGCTTGAGTGGAAATCTAATAGATCTCAAAACCAACACACTGAAGATGTGTTATCATTTTGTTCTTCGAGTCAAGATAGTTCTCTCCATCAAACTTAGGACTCTCTTTCCTGAAGTATGCCATTTGATCTACCTTAAGCTGTTATGCTTTCTCTCCAAGGCACTTGGCTCTGATACCAATTGTTGGAATAGTCCCAAGGGATAAATGAGAGGGGGGGTGAATCATTTATCATCTATTTTAATTCTTTTCTCCAATTAATTATAGAATAACATTAAACATTAACACATTCAGATAACACAAAATAGAACACAACAATTTTGGTTACAGGGAAACCAAATAGGTAAAAACCCCAATGGGAATTAGCACCCACAAAGAATTGTACTTGAGTATAATAATCCCTGTTAGAAGATCTTACAACCATGTTAGGAGTTGATCTTTACAATGCAATAAGTACAATGACCTGGTTAAGGGTCAGACCCTGTTAGGAATCTTTTACAAATAACCCTATTAGGGGTGAGGACTGACTGTCCAAAAAATATCACTGCTAAAATGATGAAGGTTGCAACCTTCAGTAAAATAGATATGCACTATATTTGATAAATGAACTATTTGAGTAGACCTATTGTCTTGATCAGTTCCAGTGTATTGTATGCTTTCACTTCTTCTTCCCATAGATCTTTTCTTGATGAATGAAATGTCTTTACTATCCCAAAATAATGGACATTCTATTCTGTAATTTTTTTATCTCTTCTCTTATCATTCACACTTAGCGTTCATCAAATGAACTACCATAAGTATCTTCCCAAAAAGATGTGATCTTAGTCAGCTTTAGGAGTCCCTTCAATACTTCTTTAGTTAGCCAAATCAAGCACACAACCTGATTAGAAACACGCAACTCAAACTGATTAGATGTGATGCTTCACATAGTCGGCTCTACCAAATTGATTCAATCATCTCACTTCTATTATAACATGTTTAGCACCTTTATATAATTATTATTAACTCATAACTAAACATGAATATAGACATGCATATCCCAAAGATAGGCGTAACTCAAGAAACAATTTAAATATGTTGGCTCTTCGCAGATAATCTTCAGACACCGCAATTGCCAAAACAGATTAACATAACTCTATTGTAACTACTTATCTAAATCTGTGTGAATGTACATAGAAACCAGAACATGTCTACAGCATGGAAATAAACATGCAAGGATCCAAAACATCTATACTGATAATTTCTTACAAGACACTGTTGTATATTATATGTTGTCATCAATGACAAACATACAATCAACAATTTGCATAGAAGAAAATCTCCAACATTCTGTACTAATAAATCTTAATCACCAATTTCATATCACTCCCTTTCAAATGCTAGTGGCATCCCACGTGAGAAAGGCATATCTAAAGAATAAAAACACTTCTGAAAAACAACTCATAAGTACTACCAACATCATCCCCATACACTGTCACAAGAATGAGTTTGTGTTTACACTAAATTCCATATCAATTAAAATCAAGCTTTGCATATTATTATCATTATTAATAATTTCATCTGGAGATAAAGATACTAAATTTGATGCAAGGTAATATTGGTAATGGGGCCAAGGGCTCTCCCAACTACCAAACCATCTTGTAGACATAATGCAGAAGCAACAAAAAATAGTGAGAGAAGAAAGAGCATAGATCATTTTCATTAATTGATCAAACTCATTACATGATGGGCTCTAAGGCCTTCCCAGTTTGAGCCATATTTTCAAATAATTACAAGTTGATCTTCATACATGTGAGATCAAAGAACTGCTTACAGATAACCTGATATTCAATCCTATCCTAAAACTGATACCTAAACTAGGAACATAGAAACAAATATATACAAGAGTCTAATAGAGAGGTCGGAGCTCAAATCCATAAGTGAGACCCAGATTTAGATCCACACAGATCCCAATGAGATACCCCAAATCAATTAAGCCATGGAAATTAATTGAAGAAGTCAGCCACCGGATCCAACTTCAAAATAAGCAATGCGAGAAAAGGATGAGCGAGCAATAGAGCGACTCGGGAAAAGAACACCTTGAGAAATAGAAAACAAACCCAAGTGTCAGAAGAAAAACCTATGCAATAGGAAAAAAACAAGTATGCCTGAGTGACAGACCCAAGAAATAGAAACAAGCATGCCCGAGTGATAGAAACCAACTCAGAACAAGCACAACCAAGTGATAGACTTGAGAAATAGAGTACTTCCCGAGAAGCCTCCAAATAAACTAAAGAACAAAACAAACATCTTTTTGGTTGAGAAGGATTGCCAAGGACCCAAGATTCTCTTGCATTAGACACTTGGGGTACAAGAAATGATTCCCCAAATCATGTATCAGGTCCAACTTGAAATGAATCCAACTTCGATTGAGAAATCCAAGATTCCTCAATTGGTCTGTTCTTCCATTTTACTAGATATTCCATGTATTCTTTTCCTCTTGTACTTCGGCCAATTCTCTATTTTAAAATATTTTCAACTTCCTCTATCTTTTTCTCAGGATAACCACTTGGTATTGTCACTTCTTCATCAGGTTCATGATATTCATACAATTCTAAAATATTAAATATAGGTGATATATCCATGTCATCAAGTAATTCAAATTCATAGGCATTTCTACTATCGAATCTTCTTAGAATTTTGCAAGGACCAAATTTATTCTTCTTCTATTTTCCATATGTTTGAATAGGAAATTTTCCTTTCTTCAAATGAACCATTACTACATCACCAACTTCAAATGTTTTATGTCTTATTGACATGTCTACACTATCTTTGTATTTCTGATTGCTTTTCTCCACCCTCTGTTTTACATCTTCATGTAATGTCTTCATGAACTCAACAAATTCTTTTGCTTCTGCACTTATTTTCTCTTCCCCAAAAATATCTCTCAAATATGATATACCTCTAGGTTGTGTGCCATGAATGATCTCAAAAGGTATTTTTCTAGTACTTATATTCACTAAAATATTGTATGCAAACTCTACTTGTGCCAGCATCAAATCCCAATTACTTGATGTGTCTCCAACTAAGCATCTCAACAAATTACCCAAATTTTGGTTTACAACCTCTATTTTTCCATCAGTTTGTGGATGAAATGTAGAACTAAACTTCAACTCAGTATCCAACTTCTTCCAAAGTTTTCTCCAAAAATAGCTTACAAACTTACTGTCTCGTTTAGAGACGATACTCCTCGGTAATCCATGTAATCTGACAATCTCCTTAAACAAAAGATCTTCTATATGTACTACATCTGATTTTTTCTTACATGGTATGAAATATGTCATCTTATAAAATCTATCCACAACAACACATATGGAATCATTACCTCTTATTGTCCCAGGTAAGCCAAGAACAAAATCCATGTTGATATCACTCTAAGGTTTCTCAGGAATAGTAATTTGTGTATACAAACTAGTATTCTGACTCAATCCCTTTGCAACTTGACAAACTCCACAAATTTTCACAAATTTTTGAACATCCTTATAAAACTGAGGCCAAAAATACCTTTCCTTAAGAAAAATCAATGTTTTATCAATGCCAAAATGTCCAGCCAATCCACTACTGTATTTCCTTAATCAAATTAATTCTCACTGATCCTCTTGGTATGCATAACTAAATAACATTGAACAACATATCTTCCTGAATGAAATATTCTTCATAATTGATTTATTTGTGTGAGCTTTGACAAGTTTGAAGTCCACACAGTAGTTTAATCCTCCTGAGTATAGTGGAAATTTGGATTCTGATGAATTGATTGACTGGATAACTGAGATGGAAAAGTATTTTGAATATGAAAAAGTATCTGAGGATAAGAAGGTGAATATTGCAAGCACAAATTTGAAAGGTCATGCATCCTTATGGTGGGAACATCTACAATTGGATTAGAAGAAGAAAGGTAAAGACAAAATCAAGGTATGGGATAATATGGTAAACAAATTGAAAGGCAATTTTCTACCTTGTGATTATCATATTAACCTAATCAGGCAAATGCAAAGTTTGAAGCAGAAAGATAGATCAGTAAAAGACTATACTAAGGAATTCTATAGATTGGAAATTAGATCTGGACATGTTGAAGATAAAGTGGAAAGAATAGAAAGATACCTGAATGGATTGAGAAGTTCCATACAACATGAGATTAGTTTGGTCAAAATGGAAAGAATTGAGGAGACATATCAATTTTCCCTAAAAGTTGAGGAGAAGTTGAACATAAGATATGAACAAAGACAAAGAGGTAGGGGTGGTATATTCCCTAGAGGAAGAGGTAGATCTCATGGTGAAAAAAGTAGATCTGAACTAGACAAGTCAACTTCAGACACATCTCAAGACAAAGGAAAGATTTAATGGAAAGGTGGAAGTTGATACCGAGGAAGAGGAAATTACTCCAGAGGTGATTATAGTAGAAAGGGATTCCATGTAACTTGTTACAATTGTGGTGAGGAAGGACATAAATCCCTTGAATGTACACATCCAAGAAAGAAGATTGGTAGTAGTAGAAATTATTTGGTGCAAGAGGAGTCACCAAATGAAGCTGAGAAGGAAGGAAATCTCATGATCTGAAGGATACTATGGAGTAAGAAGGATAAGAAAGATCATGTTAGGAGAATTTTGTTCAAGACCAGATGTAGAGTTGTAGACAAGGTTTCGAAGGTGATTGTGGATAGTGGAAGCTTGGAGAATTTGGCATCTAAGGAAATGGTTACAAAGCTACAATTGGAGAGGATGAAGCATCTAAAGCCCTATCAAATCTCATGGATCAAGGATGATCATACATTAATGGTGAGTGAACAATGTTTTTTGAATCTGAAAATTGGAAAGTACTATGATAAGGTGTTGTGTGATATTATGCCTATGGATTGTTGTCAAATTTTGTTGGGTAGACCGTAGAAATATGATAGATGTTTTGTGCATGATGGAAGATTGAATAGATATTCTATTTGGGTTGATGGTAAGAAGCAAGTTTTGCTACCTTTGGTTGAGTAATCTATTGGTGAGATATGTACATCTATGAAATTTTGTTTGATGGAAGGTAGACAGTCTATTAAGGATTTGAAATAAATGATATATGTTATGCTTTGATTCCTAAAAACCCTAGTAAGAATATAGAAGATGACATTCCTATAGAAGTTGAGAAGTTGCTCACTAAATACAAGGAGATAATTTTAGATAATGTACTTGATGGTTTGCCACCAATGAGAGATATCAGTCACTGTATGGATCTAATTCTCGGAGCTAGTTTACCAAACAAAGCACCACATAGGTTAACACCGACCAAGAATGAAGAGCTTAACTGACAAGTTCGTGAATTTTTGAACAAAGGTTTGATCCAAGAAAGTTTGAATCCATGTACAGTACTTGTTGTTTTGGCACCTAAGAAGAATGGAGAATGGCAAATGTGCACTGATTCCAGAGCAATTAACAAGATCACAGTGAAGTATAGGTTTCCTATACCGAGAATGGATGACATAATGAATTGTTTGAGTGGAGAAAAATATTTTACCAAAATTGATTTGAAAAGTGTGTCAGGAATAAGAGTCCACAAGACAACTGAGAGGGGGTCTCAATCAGTTGTGATATAGATTATTAAACTTTAAACCTTATAAACCAAATCTACAAATGTAAATGATAACACAGTAAATGCCAACACCATAACACAATATTTGTTGTCGAGGAAACCCTGTTAAAGGTAAAACCCCGATGGGAATTAACACCCACAAATAATGTACTAAGAGTATAGTATCCATATTAAAAGATTTAGCCCTGTTAGGAGCTTGTTACAACATTACAGTACATAGTCCCTACCAGGAGATAGACCCTATTAGGATTCAAAAGAAATAGTAGGCTCACTACCAAGGCACACTTCCCAAAGAAGGTTAAAGCCACCCTTAAGGATTCACAACCTGAACAACTGTATAAAGAAAATACACAATATAGTGGACTGTCTAATAGAAAATATCTTTGCTTGGTCAGTTCCAATGAAGTACTCTTCTCATAAACTCTTCTCTACATCCAGCAGCCAAACAAGCCTCACATCTTTTACTTCTTCTTTTCAATATCTATCACCTATTTTCAAAAGAAAAGATTACTCATATATACCCTCTTACAATAATTCATTAGGTTGGCTAGTTAAGCTTTCCTAATACACAAATAATTAATTAGGTCGGCCAATTAAGGCTTTCCAATATAAAAATAATTATTTAACCCCTTGCTAAGAGACACACGGTACCTATAAAAAGAAAAAATTATTTACAATCCATCAATTATGCTTCCAGATCCACAATCCATGCTCATTATTCATTTTACACGCTACATGTTTGAAGTCAACCAGCAAGTAGGTCTTCTTTACAATACATGCCATAGCTGACGTCACAAGTAACCAAACAAAAATAAACCTTAACCCATTATTCTAAAATATGTTATTTGTCCACCAGTAAGCTTGCATCACCTAAAATATCTTCGCTAAAAGATATACCAGAAACACAGAGACCAGCTCTGTCCAGAATCACAATTATAGTCCAAAAGCCAGTCTTCACCAAATCAACTGTAACATCTATAGTATGCAACATAAAGCTAAGAAACCTTAGGAATAAGGTCAACACACATCCTTATACATAAATCCAAATTTGATCATTCTAAATCATCCGTTCAGTGTCTGTACACCTCTTCCAATCAAGTAACAAGCCTGTCCTCTCCACAAAAATTTATGCTGACATCAGTGACAAAACATGAATATTAATAGCATGATCAGTAACCAAAACTGATATCATCCAACAATCTCCCCCTTTGGCATTGATGGAAACATATGGTAAAATCTATATTCATCAACCCAAAATTACTCTCTCTCAGTACAATCTTCTCAATATCCTCAACACAAATCTCTCAAAATAGTAGGGATTTTCACATAGATTCCTTCCCCCTTTGGAAGCAATGGCAAAGGGTGCCATAACTCATTTTTAAGGTATATCTTTTTCAAATCTTCATTTCCATCAACCAAGTGCAAGATCACCCAAATGTACTCCAAAGTATTCTCCTACGATCACTCCCCCTAAGGAGTAGATCCATACATCAAGTCCAGAGAATGATATAGCTCTGAGATCCACTAGATTGATGCATATCTTCATCATTTAATTACCACTGGGAGTGGCCACCACCCCAAGCATGCCTTTGAGATATTCGAAAGAATTTTGGCAAAGGTTTAGTAAATATATCTTCTATTTGTTCCTTTGTGCTGATATACTCCAGTTTAATCTCTTTATCTGCTACCTTATTCCTCAAGAAATGATACTTAATAGAAATATGTTTATTATTTGAATGCATTATAGGATTCTTTGACATATTCACTATACTAGTGTTATCACAATAGATAACCACTGGTTCTTTGAAAATTATTCCAATGTCCTTCATCATTTGTTTCATCAAAACAACTTGTGTATAGTTTAATGCAGCAGCAACATACTTTGACTCAGTAGTAGATTGAGCAATACAGTTTTGCTACTTGCTAAACCAAGAAACCAATCTTTTTCCAAGGAAAAATGCACCACCACTTTTACTCTTCCTGTCATCCACATTACCTTCCCAATCAACATCAATATAAGTATACAAAGTAAAATCTTCTAATTTTTCATACCATATTCCATGTTCTATTGTCCATTTCAAATATCTAAAAATTCTTTTTTTATAGCAGAAAAATGTATCTCTTTAGGATCTGTCTGATAACTAGCCACAATTCAAACTGCATTGGTAATATCTAGTCTGGTGTGAGTTAGATATTGTAGACCTCCAATCATCGATCTATACTTAGTCTGAACAACACTTTAAGTCTCATCACTATTAGTCAGTTTGTTTCCAGTCACCATAGGTGTCCCAACAGGTTTACAATCTTCCATTCCAAACTTTTTCAACATTTCCTTAAGATACTTGGTCTAAGATATAAAAAAATGCCATTCTTACTCTGATTAATTTGCAAACCAAGAAAAAATTTCATCTCACCAATAATTGACATCTCAAATTCATTTTCCATTTCTTTAGAAAACTTCTTACTCATCTTATCATTGCCTCAAAAAATGATATCATCTAAAAAAACTTCTACAATTAAGATTCCACCATTATCAGTTCTCAAATATAAATTACTATCTGCATTACCTTTTCTGAAACCAAGATGAAGTAGATATTTTTCTAGTCTTGTGTACCATGCTCTTGGTGCCTATTTCAGTCCATACAATGCCTTCTTCAATCTACAAACCATATTTTAATCATCTGTCAAAAGAAAATCATCAAGTTTCTCAATGTAAACTTCTTCTAGATCACCATTCAAGAATGCAGACTTCACATCCATATGATAAACCTTAAAGTCTATATGTGCAGCATAAGCAAGAAATAATCTCACAGCTTCCAATCTAGCAACGGGAGCAATTTTGCCTTCATATTCTATGCCTTATTATTATGAGTAGCCTTTAAATACAAGTCTTTCCTTGTTTCTTACCACTATTCCTTTCTCATCGATCTTATTTCTGAAAACCCATTTACTAGCAATCACATTTTTGTTCTTAGGTCTTGGAACCAATTGCCAAGTATTGTTTTTCTTTATCTATTCAAGTTCTTCTTCCATAGTTTTAGTTGGAGATTCATCTCTACATGCTTCATCAGTAGTCTTTGGTTCAACTCGAGAAATCAAATAGATCTCATCTCTAACTCTAGATCTAGTCATCATACCTTTACTTGCATCACCAATAATTTGATCTTCAAGATGGTTCTTCTTAACATACCTTGGTGTCTTCAATGTTTCAGTAGCTTCAGTCTGTTCATCTTCAATCACATTGTCAATCATCAACAATTCTTCAAGTTCAGCAGTAACCTCTTTCACTTTTGTAATCTAGCCACAATCATACATTCAATCCTGAATCTGAAACTTTTCATCTATCCTCAAATTGGTGCTTTCAATCAACTTTCTCAATCTTAGATTGAAACATTTATATGCTTTACTCTTACTGGATTAACCAAGAAAAATTCCTTCATCACTTCTAGCGTCAAACTTGCATTTTTCATCATCTCTCTTGATATAACATTTACTACCAAATATTCTAAAATATTTTACAACAGGTGTATGATCAAACCATAATTCATAAGGAGTCTTACTTGTACCTTCTATTATCTGAATTATGTTTAGTGTGCACATAGCAATCCCAATTGCTTCTCTCCATGTGACACATTTCCTTCCAGTAATATAGTTATGGCAGCATCTATATAGTTTTGTTTATTCACTCTGTTATTCCATTCTATTGTGGAGTTCTAGGGGGTGATGTCTGTCTGAATATTCCATGCTCTTCATAGTATGTATTAAATAGCTCTGATGTAAACTCTCCTCCTCTATCTAATCTCAAACACTTTATCTTCAAACCAGATTCATTCTCAACTTTTTCTTTAAATAACTTGAACTTGTCAAATGATTCAAATTTCTCTCTCAAATATGTAACCCGCATCATTCTAGAAAACTCATCAATAAATAGAATAAAGTACCTTTCACCATAGTATGATCTTGTTCATGTAGGACCACACAGATTTGTATGTACCAGATCCAACTTCCCTTTTGTTGAATAAGCTTTGCTTTTGAAAGTGCTTCTAGTTTTCTTCCCCATAACACACTCTCTACACATAGTGTTATATGGATTCACAATTTTAGGTAGATCTCTTACTACTTTTTTCATACTTGCCTTCACAATGTTATCAAAATTAAAATAAAAAAATATTTTGTGCCATAACCAACTGTCATCAACCTTCGCAATAAAACAAGAAGCTTTAGATGTGTTCAATTCAAATACATTACCTCTGGATTTAGTACCATATGTGATCAAGTCTCCTTCTTTACTTCTGATAGAGCATTTCCCATCAATGAATTTCAATTGACAACCATTGTCTACTAACTGTCCAACACTCAACAGATTATGGTTAAGTCCATCAAGAAGTAATACATTGTTAGTGTTAGTCTTTCCATCCAAAGAAATAGATCCAACTCCAATAATAAGCTTAGGAGTATTGTCTCCAAATCTGAAAACACCACCATCATGTCTTTTCAAACTAAAAAACTTGTTTTTATATCCAGTCATATGATGTGAACAACCACTATCTATAACCCATTCAGATTTATTTTCAAATTTGGATACTAAGGCTTTTTCTTCATGCATAGGTTCATCATCCTTGATAGCAATAAATCCAATTTCATCATAGTCACCATCATCATCAACAAATATTCCCTCACTAGCATAATAGCATTCCTTGTCTTTTGAATACTTAGACTTGAAAAACTTAAATTTGTGCTTTGGAACTATTGTAGGACATCTAGATGAAAAATGACCAGTCTTGTTACATGAAAAACATTGCAAAGGTAATTTTCTTTCAAACTTTCCCTTGCCTCTCTTTTATCTTCTAGAAATCAGTGCCACAACTTAATCTACCTTACTTTCTTCTTCCTATCTATGTTCCCATTCATCTGCATAGGCTGCAAGTTCTTCCCTTAGGTCATTACTTTTGGTGCCTGTATTTCCAAATAAGGTCTTTTTGTTCTTGTGCACAGCTGCCTTGAATGCTGACTCAACTTTAGGTAAAGTGTCTCCCAATTTTGTGACCTCAAATGCAGTTAGCTTTCCAATCAACATCTCTTTGGTGAAGTTTGATGTCAAAGGTATAATCTCCTCTATATCCTATACTTTGGTTCTATATGCATGTGTCAAAGATCTGAGTATCTTCACAATCATTTATTTCTCACTATAAGTACCTCAATAGTTTCTAATACCAGTAACCACTTCAATAATTCTCTGTCCATATGCCCTAATGTTCTCATATTCTCTCATCTTTAGTGATTCCATCTTTTTCTTCCAATTTTGTATCTTTTCCTATTTAGTAAACTTTTCTCAAATATACAATGCTTCCAATATTGACCAGATCTCATGTGCAAAATCCAAGTCCTTTACTTCAGTGAATTATTCTTCTGAAAGTGCGCTGATCAAAGATTCCCTTGAAACCATATTACATTAAAATATCTTCTTCTGATTTTAGTAGAGTTATCTAACTCATCCTTAGTCACTATCTTTTCATTCTTCTTTGTGATCATCGAGTAACCAATTCCCAGACATAGAAAATGTGTTCTCATCTTGTTCTGCCAACTACCAAATTTTTCATTATCAAACTTCAGACTATCCTTCCTGTAGTAATTCATCTTCAGGATCACCTCAAGCTATTAAAATTTCTCTCTAAGGACCACAAGCTCTAATACCAATTGTTAGGAATAAAAGTCCACAAGACAACTAAGAGCAGGGGTGAATTAGTTGTAATATAGATTATTAAACTTTAAACTTAAGAAACCAAATCTGTAAATGTAAATGATAACACAGTAAATGCCAACACCATAACACAACATTTGTTTTTGAGGAAACCCTGTTAAAGGTAAAACCTCGGTGGGAATTAACACCAAAAATAATTTACTGAGAGTATAGTATCCCTATTAAAAGATTTATCCTTGTTAGGAGCTTTTTACAACATTACAGTACATAGTCCTTGCTAGTAGACAGACCCAGTTAGGACTCAAAAGAAATAGTAGGCTCACTGCCAAGTCACACTTCCCAAAGAAGGTTAAAGTCACCCTAAAGGATTCACAATTTGAACAAGTGTATAAATAAAATACATTATGTAGTGAACTGTCTGATAGCAACTGTCTTTGCTTGGTCAGTTCCAATGAAGTACTCTTCTTCTAAACTTTGCTCTACATCCAGCAACCAAACAAGACTCATAGATTTTACTTCTTCTTTTCAATCTCTATCACATATTTTCAAAAGAAAATATCACTCATATATACCCTCTTACAATAATTCATTAGGTCGGCTAGTTAAGCTTTACTAATACACAAATAATTATTTGGGTCAGCCAATTAAGGCTTTCCAATATACAAATAATTATTTAACCCCTTGCTAAGATACACATGATAGCTATAAAAAGAAAACATCATTTTAAATCCATCAATTATGCTTCTAGATCTGCAATCCATGCTCACAATTCATTTTACACACTACATGTCTGAAGTCAGCTAGCAAGTAGGTCTTCTTTAGAATACACACCACAACTGATGTCACCAGTAACCAAACAACAATCAAACTCAACCCATTATTCCAACATATGTCAGTTGTCCACCAGTAAGCTCACATCACCTGAAATATATTCTTCAGAAAGATATACCAGAAACATAGAGACCTTCTCTGTCTAGAATCACAATTACAGTCCAGAAACCAGTCTTCACCAAATTAAATGTAGGATCCATAGTATGAAACATAGATCCAAGTGACCTTAGGAATAAGTTCAACACACATCCTTATACATAAATCCAACTTTGATCATTTTGAATAATCCCTACAATGTTTGTACACATCTTCATGTCAAGTAACCAGTCTATCCTCTCCATAGAAATATATGTTGACATTAGTGACAAAACATGAATATCAACAACATGATCAGTAACCAAAACTGATATCATCCAACAAAGTGGATATCATCAGATCAAAATTAGAGAAGGTGATTAATGGAAGACTCCTTTCGAGACAAAGGAAGGTTTGTATTAGTGGTTGGTTATGCCTTTTGGTTTAACTAATGCACCAAGTACATTTATGAGGTTAATGAATGAAGTTTTGAAGAAATTCTTGAATAAATGTGTGATTGTATACTTGGATGATATTTTTATATTCAATAAGACTAGAGAAGAGCATTTGATGTATATAAGGCAAGTGTTGCAGAGATTAAAAGAGGAAAAGTTGTTGATAAATCTGAAGAAATGTTCCTTGATGAAAGAAGAGCTTGTGTATTTGGGTTTTGTGATTTCAGCTGATGGTTTGAAGATGGATCCTGAGAAGGTTGAAGCTATATTGAGTTGGCCTATACTTGAGAATGTCAGTGAGGTAAGATCATTTCATGGATTGGCAATTTTTTATAGGAAGTTTATCAGAAATTTTAGTTCTATTTGTAATGCTATGACTGAGACAATGAGAAGAGATAAAAGAGAATTCAAATGGACACATGGATTTTATAAGAGTTTTGAAGCTTTGAAGCTGAAGGTTATTTAATTTTATATGTTAGCATTACCTGATTTCAATAAGGTATTTCAAGTTGAATGTGATGCAAGTGGAAGTGAAATTGGAGCTGTGTTGACTCAAGAAGGTAAACATGTTGCTTTATTTAGTGAAAAGTTGAATGATGCCAAGTGGAAATATTTTTTCTATGATCAATAATTCTATGCTATTATTTAAGCTATGAAGAAATGGAGACAATATTTGATGCCAAATGAATTTGTGTTGTATACTGATCATAAGGCTTTAAAATATTTGGGTAGTCAGAATAAGTTGAATTAGAGACATATGAAATTGGTAGAGTATTTGCAGAGTTTCACATTTGTGATTAAACATAAGAGTGGAGTATCTAACCAAGTTACTGATACATTGAGTAGAAGAAGATCTTTATGGACTGAAATGAGAATTGAAGTTCTTGGGTTTAATGACATGAAAAGTTTGTATGAAAGTGATCCTGATATTTCTGAGCAGTGGAGAGTGTGCAGAGAACCTAATTCAAATCAATCAAGTAAGTATGAATACTATTTCATTCAGGAAGATATTTTATTCAAGGGTATTCAATTATGCATACTAGTAGGATCAATGAGAACTAATTTGATTACGGAGAAACATAGTAGTGGATTGGATGGACATTTTGGCATTGATAAAACATTGATTTTTCTTAAGGAAAGGTATTTTTGGCCTCAGTTGTATAAGGATATTCTGAAATTTATGAAAATTTGTGGAGTTTTTCAAGTTGCAAAGGGAGTGAGTTAAAATACTGGTTTGTATACACCAATTATTGTTCCTGGGAAACCTTGGAATGATATCAGCATGGATTTTGTTCTTGGCTTACCTAGGCTAGCAAGAGGTAATCATTCCATGTTTGTTGTTGTGGATAGATTTGTTGAAGACAATTATTCAATTGTGCATTGTCATTGATGTTGCACATGTTTTTACACTTATGTAGTGATGTTACACAAATGTCTACATTTAGACCGAGCACAATTGGTGAATAGAATGAGTTATTTTAGTGTTGACTGAGTTCAGTCGGGCATTGAAGAAGTTTAGTGTTGACCGAGTCACTCGGGCCTTTCAGTCATAGTCAGGAATTCAGTGGCAGCCGACAAACAGTGATTTATATTCTATAATTAATTGGTTATATGAGGTTGACTGAACTGTGATTCATTATTTAGAATTATATTCAAGCCAACTTGACAGGGCTTACCATATAAATGAAAGGTCAAGTTTGGATTGAATGTGTACAAGTGCAAGTGTAAGAGTAAAAATCACAAGTGTGGAATTCTGTGATATGAAGAGTGAAGGCGAAATTAGATAGGATAATTATTGAGCATAGATCACTCAGAGCTATAATACAACATCTAATAAGAAAGGATCCAGTCATAATCAAAACAAAGATCTAAATCAGAAAAGATAGTTTCTTACACATACAGGTCAATTCATTGTTACTTTCTAACAATTGTAGCAGCGATCTAAAATCTCTTAACAGAGTAGAATTAATAGTCTTTTTGTAAATCCTCTCACAAGGTAGCATTTCTATGTTGAAGTGTTGAAGACCTCTAACAAGGCCACTCCTCACAAGGTTATTAAATCCTTTAACAAGGTCACATCTAATAGTGTATTATTGTAACCTTTAACAGGGCTGGCTCCTAATAGGGCTCACTTCTGAAGAGTGAAAAATAGTAACTAGTTACATTGGTGGTTTTTCCCATATTGGGTTTCCATGTTAAATCTTGGTGTCAGCTGTGTATATTTTTTTTTTTTATGCTTTATGTTTCTGCACTTAATCTCTAAAGTATAATTGCATTGGATATTATAAAGATTGATTTGACACCCGAGTCATAGAAGAATATATTAATTAACCGAGTAACAATGTTAAAGTATTTAAGACATCTAAAAGATAAAGGATTTGTTTTGAAGTAACTGATTCACCCCTCCCCTCTTAGTTACTTATCTCATTTCCAACAATTGGTATCAGAGCTTCAAGTGCTTTCAGAGAAGGTTTCAAGGCCTGAGCTGAAGATTAGAGATGTCTTACAAAAGGGAGATCTAAAATCTAAACAAAGACAACTTCCTAGCATGGCAAGAGTTGATGAAGCTACATCTATCTACTATCAGAGATGCTGGTTTGCAATTTTTTGAAAGAAAATATGTGGACCCAATAGAGACTATGACTTTGGAACAGATGATGGAATGAAAGCTTCATAACATAATTATGATTGATATAGGTTCTTCACTCAGCTACTCGGAATTTGATGAAGTCAAGGACTGCCCTACAGCCTATAATATGTGGAAGAAATTGTAGGACATTCATGGAGGAGATGCAAATGTAAAGAGGTCCAAAGCAGAAAGTCTAAGAGGACAATTTGACCAAATGAAAATGAAAGAAGGAGAAGACATTACAAGATACCGTGAAAGAATCATGAAGATTGTGAGTGCCATTAGAGTTGCAACTAGAATAATTGAAGATACAATAGTGGTCAGCAAGGTACTAAGAACTTTACTTCATATCTATGCTATTAGAGTTTCAGTTATTCAAGAGATGAGGTGCAACAAAGATATAACTCTGGATATATTAGTGGGAAGGCTTACAACCTTTGATCTGGAAAACTTTGACAATTAATCTCCTAGCTCTAGCAATCTTGAGTCTCATTCAAAGTAAAATTAAACCTTGGTAAGAGGATAGATACTCAAAAGGGAAGCAGATTGAAAGTGACATTGATGATGAAGATCTTGACATCATTGAAGCATTAATTAAAAGAAGAGCCGCAAAAGGAAAATATAGAGGAAAGATACCATTGATTTGTTTTTCATGAAATGAGGTTGGTCATATTGCTGCAAAGTGTCTGAACAAAGAAGACAAAGATGAGAAAAACTTCAACAAATTTAAAGGCAAGAAAGATTTCAAGAACTACAAAAGCCACATGGATAAAGGTAAGAAGTCTTGTTATATTGCTAAAGAGTGTGACAGTGATGAAGAAGAATAAATGGTTTATGTTTCTATTAAGGATGAGTCAGATGAAGAAGATGAAAAGACAACACTTTTCTCACACATCAATAAAAATGACACATGGATAATTGATAATGGTTTTTCTCATCACATGATTGGTGATAAGACAAAGTTTGAACATCTTGAACACTATGATGGTGGGAGTGTCAGTTTTGGGAATGATGAACCTTGCCTTGTAAGAGGAAAAGGTTGCATTATTTTGATAGAAGGAATCAAATGTGATAATGCTTATTGGGTTGAAGGATTGAGGAGAAATCTACTCAGTGTAGCACAGCTGAACAACATTGGTTTCAAGGTAGAATTCATGAATGGTAAGGAAAAGCTCCTGGATGGTAAAGGCAACCTAGTCAGAACTAGTAGACAAACAAAAGGTAATCTATTATGTCTTGATCTCACTGAAGGTTCATTCTTTATTTCACAAGTAGAAGAAAGATGGTTATGGAATAAAAGGTTGTGTCATGTAAATTTTGATAATTTGGTAAACATACGAAAGAACAAGAGAGTCAGAGGTATTCCTATTCTGAAGAAACCTGAGTTAGCAATATGCAAACAATGTCAAATTGGAAAGATGAGCAAGATAAGTTTCAAAAGAAAGAATTACAATACTAAAGAAGTATTGGAATTGGTACATACTGACCTATGTGGACCAATTGGAAAAACAAGCTATACTAGAGAGAAGTATTTTATTTTATTTGTTGATGATCATTCCAGAATGATGACTATCATGTTTCTTAGAGAGAAATCAGAAGCTTTTCAGAAATTAAAATGGTATCTTGCAAGAGTTGAAAAGAAAATAGGAAAGAAACTAAAATTCCTAAGATCTGATAGAGGAGGAGAATTCATTTCTAATGATTTTAATGAATTCTGTAATGAGAGAGGAATCAAAAGATAGGTATCTTCCCCTGGCACACCACAACAAAATGGAATAGAAGAAAGAAGAAACAAATCCATCATGGATTGTGCTAGAACCCTAATGATTGAAAAGAATGTTGCTACCAAATACTGGAAAGAGGCCATCAGCACTACAGTGTTCACCTTTAACTGAGTTCAACTGAAGAAAGGTATAAACTGGACACCTTTTGAATTACGATATGGCTATAAACCTAATGTTCATTATTTCAAAGTATTTGGAAGTAGATGCTACATCTTGAAGGAAGCAAGAAATGGAAAAAAAATGCAAAAAATGATGAAGGAATATTCCTAGGTTACTCATGTAAAAGCAAATCATACAAATGTCTGAATCTTACTACTCATAAAGTCATAGAAAGTATACATGTCAAGATTGATGAGTTTGCAGAAAAATGTGAAGAGAAGAGCAGTAAAGAGCTTGAAGACTACAGGAAATTTGTGTATCATGAACCTGATACTATACCTATGACTCAATCAATGGTGATTGGATAGTAGAACTATTGACCACTAAATATATTAGCACAAACTGTGCAACCTGAGCTGCTGGTAGAAGAGACCGAGTCACAGACAGAGGGAACTGAGTCACAAGTAGAGATAACCAAGTCAAAGATGGAGGAACCCAAGTCACAGACAGAGGGAACCAAGTCACAGATAGTGGAACCCAAGCATTAGACAAAGGAACAAGAAATAATGTTTGAGAATGATAGATCTAGTGGATCAAGTGTAGAATCTAGACTGTCGAAGGATCCAATACTTTCAAAATATGTTAAAAGGCATCATGCACGTAAGAAGATAATTGGAGATTAGATAGAAGGTGTAATGACAAGGAAAAAACTAAAAGGTACATGCTTACTAAGTGAATTTGAACCTAGAACTGTTAAAGATGCATTGAATGATGAAAGTTGGATAGAAGCAATGAATGAAGAAATTGAGGAGATTGAGAAGACCAAAACCTGGACTCTTGTACGTAGGCCAAAGGTCAAGAATGTGATTGGAACCAAGTGATTTTTTATAAATAAGATGAATGAAAATGGTAAAGTTTCTAGAAATAAGGCCAGACTAGTTTGTAAAGGATATGCTCAAGAAGAGGGTATTGACTATGGAGAAACTTTTGCTCCTGTTGCAAGACTTGAAGGTGTTAGAACTCTTCTGGCATATAATGCACATAAAGGATACAAAGTATATCAAATGGATGTAAAATCCTCATTTCTAAATGAAATCCTAGAAGAAGAAGTCTACATTAAATAACCCGAAGGATTTGTTGATCCTAGCAGAAGGAATATGGTTTGCAAGTTGCACAAAGAATTGTATGGACTGAAGAAAGCTCCCAGAGCCTGGTATGAAAGACTGCATAGCTATCTAGTAAGTATTTGATTTTAGAAAACCAATGATAATAGTAGCTTGTATATCAAAGAAGGACTACCGAACAAAATACTATTAGCAAAGATATTTTTTGATGCCATATTATTCACTGGTTATGATGACCTATGCAAATAATTCTTTGTAGCTATGAGTAAAGAATTTGAGATGTCTATGTTTGGTGAGATCAAATTCTTTGTTGGATTAAAAGTACATAAATGAAGGATGGTATCTACATTACTCAATTAAAATATATCAAGGAGATACTTAAGAAATTTGGTACGGAAGATTCCAAACCTGTTGGAACACCCATGTGTACTAGACATAAATTGTCTAAGGATGATGATGCAAAAGAGGTAGATCAGACCAACTACAGATCCATGATTGGAAAATTGCAATATGTTGTTCACACCAGACCTGATATTGCATTGGTAGTTCGTATTGTTGCAAGATTTTCATCTAATCCTAGAGATAATCACCTAATGGAAATTAAAATAATTCTAAGATATCTAAAGGGTACTGAAGACTATGGTTTATGGTATAAGAAAGTTGTAAACTTTAATTTAAAGGCATTCACTGATGTTGATTGGGCTAGAAGTGTCGATGACAGGAAAATCACTAGTGGTGGAGCTTTCTTTCTTGGAAAGAGGTTAGTGTCTTGGACTATCAAGAAATAGAATTATATCTCTTAGTCTACAACAAAGACAGAATATGTTGTTGCAACAGTGAACTATTCTAACATCATATGGATCAAACAGTTGTTGTCAGGAATGAAGGAAGAAGTAAAAGAATCAGTTATTATCTACTGCGACAACACCAGTGCCAGTAACATTTTAAAGAATCCTGTGATGCACACCAAAACCAAGCATATAGCAATAAAGTATCATTTTTTGAGGGAATTGGTATAGAATAAAGAAGGTTGCAATATGTGAATACTAAAGAATGAGTTGCGGACATATTCACCAAACCTTTACCTAAGTATGCATTCTTGTATCTTAGAGGAAAGCTAGGGGTGCTTCCCCTAACTAAAGCTCACTAAAATATAGTTTAGTAATGTATCAACCTGAGCGACAGTGAATATCTATCAGTTGATGTAGGTACATTAGAGCACATTGCAGATGAATTTGTACATTCAGGCACATTGAAATTACAAAGTGAAATAGTACTGACTATTGGTATTTGTGGAGATGGTATCTTTGGCATCTATTGTCAAAGAGGGAGAGTTTTCTATAATACATAAGAATAAGATAAAAGAGGGAGATTTTTTCTATAATATAGTAAGAGGGAGATTTTGATGTCAGAGGGAGTTTTTGGATGAGAATTAGAATGAACCTAAAGACATTAATGAAAATTTATGTTGCTCTACAATTCTTTGTATTATGACATGTTGTGTTACCATCAATGCCAAAGAGGGAGATTGTTGAAAATAATTATTCAATTGTATATTGTCATTGATGTTACACATGTATTTATACTTATGTAGTGATGTTACACAAATGTCTACATTTAGACCGAGCATAGTTGGTAAATAGAATGAGTTATTTTTGTGTTGACTGAGTTTAGGCAGGCATTAAAGAAGTTTAGTGTTGACCAAGTCACTCAGGCATTTCAGTCATGGTCGGGCATTCAGTGGCAGCTGACTAACAGTGATTTATATTCTATAATTAATTGGTTATATGAGGCCAACTGAATTGTGATTTATTATTTAGAAGTATATTCAAGCTGACTTGACAGGGCTTACCATATAAATGAAAGGTCAAGTTTGGATTGAATTTGTACAAGTGCAAGTGTAAGAGTAAAAAGCACAAGTGTGGAATTCTGTGATATGAAGAGTGAAGGCGAAATCAGATAGGATTCTTATTGAGTACAGATCACTCGGAGCTGCAATTGAACATCTGATAAGCAAGGATACAGTCATAATCAGAATAGAGATTTGAATTAGAAAAGATAGTTGCTTACACATACAGGTCAATTCATTTTTACTTTCTAACAATTGTAGTTGTGATCTAAAATCTCTGAACAGAGTAGACTTAACAGTCTTTTTGCAAATCCGCTCACAAGGTAGCATTTCTATGTTGAAGTGTTGAAGACCTCTAACAAGGCCACTCCTCATAGGGTGATTAAATCCTTTAACAAGGTCACACCTAACATTGTGTTATTGTAAAATTTAACATGGTTGGCTCATAATAGGGCTCACTTCAGAAGAGTGAAAAACAATAACTAGTTACATTGGTGGTTTTTCTCATATTGGGTTTCCACATTAAATCTTGGTGTCACCTCTATATATGTTATTTGTTTTATGCTTAATGTTTTTGTACTTAATCTCTAAAGTATAATTGCATTGGATATTATAAATATTGCTTTGACACCCGAGTTACATAAGAATATCTTAATTAACCGAATAATAGTGTTAAAGTATATGACATCTAAGGGACAAAGGATTTGTTTGGAAGTAACTGATTCACCCCTCCCCTCTTAGTTACTTATCTCTTTTCCAACAATATTTTCAAAGATGACACATTTCATACCATGTAAGAAAAAATCAGATGCAATACATATAGCAAATCTTTTCTTTAAGGAGATTGTCAAATTGCATGGATTACCGAGTATCATCTCTGACCAAGACATTAAGTTTGTATGCTATTTTTGGAGAAAACTTTGGAAGAAGTTGGATACTGAGTTGAAGTTTAGTTCTACATTTCGTCCATAAACTGATGGACAAACAGAGATTGTAAACCAAAGTTTGGGTATTTTTTTGAGATGCTTAGTTGGAGACACACCAAGTAATCAGGATTTGATGTTGGCACGAGAAAAGTTTGCATACAACAGTTCAGTGAATAGAAGTACTGGAAAACATATTTTGAGATCGTTCATGGAAAACAACCAAGAGGTATATCATATTTTAGAGATATTGCTGGGGAAGAGAAAAGAAGTGCAGAAGCAGAAGAATTTGCTAAGTTCATGAAGACATTACCTAAAGATGTAAAATAGAAACTGGAGAAAAGCAATCAAAAATACAAAGATAGTGCAGACAGGTCAAGAAGACATAAAACATTTAAATTTGGTGATGCAGTAATGGTTCATTTGAAGAAAGGAAGATTTCCTATTGGAACATATGGAAATTTGAAGAAGAAGAAATTTGGTCCTTGCAGAATACTAAGAAGATTTGACAGTAGAAATGCCTATGAAGTTGAATTACCTGATGACATGGATATAGATCACCTATATTCAATATTTTAGACTTTAATGAATATCATGAACCTGATGAAGAAGTTACAATACCAAGTGATTATCCTAAGAAGCAGATAGAGGAAGTTGAAAATATTTTAAAACAGAGAATTGGCAAAAGTACAAGAGGAAAAGAATACATGGAATATCTAGTAAAATAGAATAACAGACCGATTGAGAATTCATCTTGGATTTCTCAATATAATTTGGATTCATTTCATGTTGGACCTGATACATGATTCGGGGAATCATTGAACTTGTACCCCAGGTGTCTGATGCAGGAGAATCTTGGGTCCTTGAAAATCCTGCTCAACCAAAACAATGTTTGTTTTGTTCTTTAGTTTGTTTGGAGGCTGCTCGGGAAGTACTCTCTTTCTCAGGTATGTCACTCAGTTATACTTGTTCCGAGTTGTTTTCTATCGCTCAGGAATGCTTGTTTCTGTTACTCGGGTCTGTGGCTCAGGCATGCTTGTTTGTTTCCTATTTCTCAGGTTTCTCTTTTGACGCTCAGGTTTGTTTCCTATTGCTTGGGGTGTTCTTTGCCTGAGTCACTCTGTTGCTCAGTCATCCTTTGCCCGAGTTTCTTATTTTGGAGCTAGATCTGGTGGACAATTTCTTCAGTTAGTTTTCATGGCCTAATTTATTTAGGGTCTCTCATTGGAATCTTTGTGGACCTAAATCTGGGTCTCACTTATGGATTTGTGTGTCGTCCTCTCTATTGGACTCTTGTATATATTTTTTTCTATGTTCTTAGTTTAGGTATCAGTTTTAGGATAGGATTGAATATCAGGTTATCTATAAGAAGGTCTATGATCTCACATGTATGAAGATCAATTAATAATTCTTTGAAAATATGGCCCAAACCCGGAAGGTATTACAACTTATCTTTTAATGAGTTTGATCAATTAATGAAAAGGATCTCTACTCTTTCTTCTCTCACTATTTTATTGTTGCTTCTGCATTGTGTCTGCAAGTTGGTTTGGTAGTTGGGAGAACCCTTGGTCCCCTTACCAACCCTGCCTTACGTCAAAATCTAAACCATCACATCCCAAATTGGCTAAGTAATCTTCCAATAAATTACCTTCACGAAGTATATGAGATATGTAAACCTCTTTAAAAGAGTCAAGAAGATACCAAATTTTTTTAAAAATATATGCTAACTGTCAGTTGTGAGATTCTCTTTTAATGCAGGCATTAACAATAACCTTCGAGTCACCTTCCACCTGAATATGTTGAAAACCACTAAGTTTATCCTAGACAAGACCAACAAACAGAGCACGGGCCTCTACCATATTGTTTGAAGCTTGAGGAAGAGGGGAGGATTTTATAGCCAGCACTTTACCTCGATGATCTCTAATAAAAATTCTGACACCTAATTTCCCCAGATTTCCTCATGAAGATCCATCAAAGTTGACCTTAACAATCCCTTGGACAGGAATTTTCCAATAGACAGATGCTCTGTGATGTACATTTGATGTTTGGGATTGATGACACCATCCAATTGGCACATGTATACCTTTCCATTCTCAAATAATAACATTGTGTCAGTTAGACAAAACTGGATTACATTTGACTTTAGAATGACTAGCATTAACCACTATAGAAATTGATCTTTCCAAACCTGTAAGAATGACTTCAATAGGAGAGGAGCTATGATGGAATAATATTTTATTATGTTCCCACCATATTGTCCATATCACCAATGTCGGGATACATTTCCACAAGCCAGAAAATAGAGAATTAGTATATAACTCTAGCCATGATTGAAAAATATCCCATAGCTTATTGGGAAGAGGAGTGAGGTAAAGTAATTTTTCTAGAATAAACAACCAACACCGTTGTGCAAAAGGATAGTTTAACAACAATTGATCGACATATTCAATCTCTAGATCACAAAGAAGATAGTTAAAAGGTTGTGAGCTATGAAATTTATGTAGTCTATCACTTGTTAGAATCCTCTTTTTCAATGTCATCTAAGAAAAAACACCTGCCTTAGGAAGAGTTATATGATTCCAGCAAAATGAGAAGGCATGACAAGGAACTGAACTAGACTCTTGTTGTTGAATGAGCCTATATCCTTCTTTGATAGAGTATTTACCATTTTTTCCTAGTGCCCAAAACAACATATACTCCTTACCTGACAAATAAACCACTTTTTCTAAAAAAAATTGTGATAATCTTATTCAGTCCTGAGAAGAAATAGACAGATCGCTTAGATCTTTCCAAATCACTTTCCTATAAAACAAGCATATTGCTGAAACATAGTCCACAAAATATTTTCCCCAAATATTTTCCAAAGATGAAACAGTGTCATCAGTTGCTTCTAATTTATTTAAGGGAGGTGCATCATTCCACGAGTCTTGCCAAAAATTTAATTTTTTTCCATTATTTACTTCCCAAGAATTGAATTTAACTACTATCTCTCTTGAGGATATCATAAGTCCCAAATTAATGATCCTTTAAGGATATCTAAGATAGAGAATATTCTTGATGGACAATTACTCTCAAGGTACTTCTGGTGCATGATTTGAAACCATATATTTTGTGGCTTGGTGTACATTTTCCAAACTAACTTTCCACCAAAGGATTTATTTCATTTTGGAAAATCATGTACACCAGCACCACCCAAATATTTAACCTGTGTCATGTTTTGTAAAGAAACAAGTGTGATTTTCTTCTCCCCATTGATATTACCAGTTCATTAGAAATATCTCAATAACTTCTTAATTGTCTTAATCATTGATGAAGTGGATTTTAACACTGATAGGTAATAATTAGGAATAGTTGATAGTACTATTTTTATAAGGAGAGTTTTCCCTACTAATGAGAGCCATCTTGATTTCCAAGACACTATTCTTGATTTGATTCTTTCAATAATAGGCATCAGCAAATTGTTTTATTTGCCCCAATGAAAAAATGAATGCCAAGATATACAGATGGTAGGAAATTTACTGAAACCCCTAGAATATTAACAATCCTATTCTAAATAATATGATTGGTGTTAAACAAGTAGATTTTTTATTTGTAAGCATTAACTTTTTGTCCTAAGGTTGAGGTGTATAAGTCCAAAGTATGTTTGATCACTTTAGATTCAATAACATTGGATTCTCCAAAAATCAAAGTTTCATCTTCAAATAAGGAATGTGTGACTGTGTCAGTGCCTCCAATTTTTTCTCCTTGCCAACAACCTAGTGCATGTTTATTTTGAATTTGTCTACTAAATTTTTCAGCCATAAGAAAGAAGAGAACAGGTGATATGGGATCACCTTGCCGGATCCCTTGTGTAGATGAAAAGAAACCTGCTGGCACCCCATTAATTAATATTGAAAATAATGCACCAAATATTCAGGCTCTAACCCATTTCCACCAACCTTTAGCAAACCCAAACTTATGTAATACTTTAAACAAAAATTCCTAGCAGACTCTATCATATGGCTTCATCATATGGAGCTTAATGACAAAGTTTGAAGTCTTATTATTATTGATTAAATGCATGGCTTCATGCACCACTAAGGCTCCTTCCATTATTTCCCTAATAGGGAAACATCCTCCTTGTTCTTGTGATACAAGAATGGGTATCAAATATTGCATTCTCAAGTATATTTCCTTCATTATAATCTTATAGATTGTATTGCATAATGAGATCGGACAAAATTCTATAAAAGTTTTTGGTGACTTAACTTTAGGAATGATGAGTATGTTATTTGTATTGAAGTATTTTGACATGGTTTTACTTTTCCTTGATTCTTCAATAACATCAAGCAAATCCCACCCAATAAAATCCCAACAGGTTTGAAAGAATAATGTTGTAAATCCATCTGGGCCAGGTGCTATATCCGGAGGTATATGAAAAATACTCTCCTAAGTTCATGAATCGTAAAAGGATCCATTAATATCAAACTATTAGATTCTATCACTATTGTATGAATAGCATCAAGAAGATCATGTAGTGGGAGGTCCACTGGAACTGTCAGATTAGGTGGAGCAAGCAGGTTTTTAAAGAAACCTACCCTTTCCACTTGAATACCTTGAGCATCGATTATTGGATTGCTAGTGTCTTCATTATTAATGGAAAAGATACAATTTGTGGCTCTTTTCTATTTTTCTGAAGCATGGAAGTATTTTGTGTTCATGCCACCCTTCTTCAACCATAATCCATGAGATTTTTTCTGCCAATATTCCTCTTCTCTATTACATAATTCTTCCCATTCTAACTTTAATGTTTTATGACTAGTATAAGTGTCATTATCCATACCTTTTTTAATGATCTTTTCAAAAGTGTCCTCCAATTTATGTTTAACATTCTCTTTCTCTTTAAAGATGTTTTTGAACACCAATTCATTTCATTTTTTGATTTGCTTCCTAGTATACTTGAATTTGGAAGCAAATTGATGTATTTTAGATCCATCACTGTACAGAGCACTAACCCACCATTGTTTGATAAGAGTGATGAAAGTTGGATGGAAAAGCCACATCCTTTCAAATTTGAAAGAAGGTTTGTACTGAGACCTCTAATTTACCAATGGAAAACCAACTTCTATAGAAATGGGAAAGTGATCCAACCCTGGTCGAGGCACAATATTTGAATGAAAAGTAGTATTTAATATCTTCCACTCTTGTGATATAAGAACTCTATCTAGTCTGACTACAATGAGAAAAGTTATCCCTCTTATTAGTCCATGTAAATGACCCATTAGTAGGTTCAATATCCATTTGATTGTTATCTTCTACAAAACTTGAGAAGTATTGAATAGTTTTTGGTGCAGGGAAAATACCCCCATTGTTTTCAGACATATTAAGAATGGCATAAAAATCACCACCCAAAATTAAATGCTGATCATTTTTAATTTGAATGATGTAGGTCAGATTCATCCTCAATCTCTATTTATCAAGTGTTACCATGGGACCATACACATTAATCAATATGAAAGATATATCAAATTTGTTCATTTTCAATAGTTTCTAGTTATCATTCTGATTTAATATCTATCCCTGTACTATTTTGGGATCCCATAAAACAACAATACCCCCTGAAGCTTCAATCCCCTCTCTGTGAACTGATTTCAAAGTTGCCCATTTTCCTATTGTTTTATCAAAATTTTCTTGCGACATCTTACTTTCTTGAAGCCTAATAATATTTGCATTCATAGAAGTCATCTAATGCAGGAGCATCTTGGGTCCTTGGCAATCCTGCTCAACCAAAAATGTGTTTACTCCATTCCTTAGTTTGTTCTCTATTTCTTGGCTTCTGTTGCTCGGCTTGCTTGTCGAGTTTCTCGGTCATGCCTGTTGTTGTTGCTCGGCTCTTCTTTGGCTGAGTGCTCTGTTGCTCGGTCATGCCCTTGCCGATTTGGTTTATTTTTGGAGTTGGAGTTATGGCTGACTTCTTCATTTAATTTTTCATGGCTTGATTTATTTTGGATCTATCTTGGGATCTGTGTGGACCTAAATCTGGTTCTCTCCTTTGGGTTTTGAGCAGCGACTTACATTTTGGTCTCTTGTATATATTCTTTTGTATGTTCTTAGTTTGGGAGAAAGTAGTAGAGAAGGAATGCAAATGTTAAGATATTGAAGATCTGAGATCTTTGTTGTAAGAAGATTGAATTGTAATATATTTATTAGTATATGGCCGTAACCAGGAAGGCCTTACAGCCTAGCATGTATTAAGTTTGATGATTTGATAACAAATATCTCTGCATTTCTATTCTCCTACTATATTTTGTGTTAATTCTGTATTGTATAAGCAAGCTAGATGGTTTTGGGTGTGCCCTAGGCCCCGTCACCAACCTCTTTGCGTTAGGTGGTATCAGAGCGAGTTGAGATCCATGTCTCCTTCTTGTAAACTCTAAAGATATTTTTTGTAGGGTGGCAGGTTGTGATCTGACGTACAATTGCAAAGAGTTTCAAGATGGTTCATGGGAGAGGAAATGTTGATCAAGGCCTATCTAATATGCTTAGACAAATGGCTGCAAGATTGGAAGCTGTTGAGACAGCCTAGCCCAGAGGAAGATAGCTTGAAGATGTTAGTGATGATGAATTTGAAGAGGTTCAAGGTGAAGTTGCACCTGCACCTATGATGGACCAAGAAGATAAAAGATTCCTGAGAGCTTTGACAATTTTTAAATCCACACCTTAGTTTAATCCTCCTGAGTATAATGGAAATTTAGATTCTGATGAATTGATTGACTGGATCATTGAGATGGAAAAATATTTTGAATATGAGAATGTTGAAGAAGATAAGAAGGTGAAGATTGCAAGCACAAAAATGAAAGGGCATGCATCCTTATGGTGGGAACACCTACAATTGGACAAAAAGAAGAAAGGTAAAGACAAGATCAAGGTATGGGATAAGATGGTTAACAAATTGAAAGGCAAATTTATACCTTGTGATTATCAGATTAACCTAATTCAGTGAATGCAAAGTCTGAAGCAGAAGGACAAATTAGTCAAAGACTATACTAACGAATTCTACAGATTAGACATCAGATCTGGACATGTTGAAGATGAAGTGGAAAGAGTTGCAAGATACCTGAATGGCTTGAGAAGTTCCATACAAGATGAAATTAGTTAAGTCAAAATGGAAGGTATTGAAGAGGCGTGTCAATTTTCCCTAAAAGCTGAAGAAAAATTGAACAGAAGATATGAACAAAGACAAAGAGGTAGAGGTGGTAGACTCCCTAGAGGAAGAGGTAGATATCATGGTGGGGTAAGTGCAAGAAGTTGAGTGCCAATTCCGCGGAAGTCTTGTGGGCTTGAAAACTACCGCTAGAAACGGGCACCCGTTTTGAAAAAAACGGGCACCCGTCTTAGGCTCGGACTCCCGATCCAAAATTCAAAAAATGGGTACCCATTTTTTTTTCAAAACGGGTGCCCGTTTTTTAAATTTTTTTTTTTTTTTTTTTTTTTTTTAATC
>MU225916.1:2780927-2806001 GCA_018584345.1 Thuja plicata
AAAAGATTTAATCTCCCTTTTAATTAAATAAAATTCCTCTTATTTAATTAAAAGATTTAATCTCCCTTTTAATTAAATTCCTCTTATTTAATTAAATTCAATTTTCCCCATTTAATTAAATAAAATTATTCTAATTTATTTAATTGAAAGAAAACCCCTCTTTTAATTAAATAATTAAAAATCCCCACTTAAAGCACTTTATTTGTTGAAAAATAAAATAAATTAAATAAAAAAAGTAAATAAAAATCTCTTTTTCATCACATCCTCCTAAGTGGTGGGATTTTTGCCTCTTAATCATAGCCTTTGATTTTTTCCTCTTAATCGCAATCGTTCACTTTCCTTTAAAAGGAGACCTCTCCTTCTCATTCAAGATTCATTTTTTTCATAGTATTGTTATGCTGCAGGTTTGGAGAGCAATTTTGGAGGAGCATTTGAGCATTCAAGCTTGGATATTGCAACTTCTCTCTTCTTGTCTCATTCTTCTTGCAATCATGGCTACTCATGTAGATTAGATTCATACTTACTTTCATAGATTAATATTGCATCCTTATTTCCCTTCATAGATTAATCATGCATTGTTATCATTTAGATTAATTTTCTTTCATGCATTGTTATCATATAGAGTAGATCCCATTTTTCATGCATTTGAATCTCTCATTTTATGGTGTACTTGCATAGGCACTAACTAGGTCAATCAAAGGGCCTTCATTTCACACCTTTGCACTCCATGACTAGAGAGCTATGGATCGATATTTGAGGCCTCATTCTTGAGAAACCTTGGATGGAATGATTCATAGAAGTGTGTCAACATTTATGCACACAGGTGGTAATAGTAGAAGAAATGCATTAATCCAAGAGGAGACATCCAATGAACCTGAAAGTAACCTCATGATTAGAAGGATACTATGGAGTGAGAAAGATAAGCAAGATCCAATCCAGAAAATTTTATTCAAGACCAGATGTAGAGTTACTAACAAGGTTTGGAAAGTCATTGTTGGCAGTGAAAGCTCAGAGAATCTGGCATCTAAGGAAATGGTTGCAAATTTTCAGTTGGAGAGGATGAAACATCCAAAACCCTACAAGATCTCATGGATCAAGGATTAGAACACATTAATGGTGAGTGAAAAATGTTTTGTGAATCTGAAAATTGGAAAGTACTATGATAAGGTGTTATGTGATACTATGTCAATGGATTGTTGTCATATATTGTTGGGTAGACCTTGGCAGTATGATAGACATGCTATACATGATGGAAGGTTGAATAGATATTCTATTTGGGTTGATGGAAACAAGCAAATTTTGTTGCCTTTGATTGAAGAATCTGCTAATGAGTTATGTACATCTGTGAAAGTTTGTCTGATGAAAGGTAGACAGTTTGTTAAAGATCTGAAAACAAATGATGTATGTTATGCTTTGATTCCTAACAAACAAAGTAAGAATGTAGAAGATGACATACCTACAGAAGTTGAGAAGTTGCTGACTAAATACAAAGAAATCATTTCAGATAATGTACCTGATGGTTTGCCACCAATCAAAGATATCAGCCACTGTATGGATCTTATTCTTGGAGCTAGTTTACCAAATAAAGCACCACATAGGTTAACACCTACCAAGAATGAAGAGCTTAATCGACAAGTTCATGAGTTGTTGAAAAAAGGCTTAATCAAAGAAAGTTTGAGTCCATGTGCAGTACCTGTTATTTTGGCACCTAAAAAGAATGGAGAATGGATAATGTGCACTGATGCCAGAGCAATAAACAAGATCACAGTGAAGTATAGGTTTCCTATACCAAGAATGGATGACATAATAGATTGTTTGAGTGGAGAAAAGTATTTTACCAAAATTGATTTGAAAAGTGGATATCATCATATCAGAATCAGAGAAGGTGATGAATGGAAGACTACTTTCAAGACAAAGGAAGGTTTGTATGAGTGGTTAGTTATGCCTTTTGGTTTAACTAATGCACCCAGTATATTTATGAGGCTGATGAATGAAGTTTTGAAGAAATTATTAAATAAATGTGTGATTTTATACCTTGATGATATTCTAATATTCAGTAAAACCAGAGAAGAACATTTGATGCATATAAAACAATTATTACAGAGATTGAAAGAGGAAAAGTTGCTGATAAATCTGAAGAAGTGTTCCTTCATGAAAGAAGAGCTTGTGTATTTGGGTTTTGTAATTTCATCTAATGGTTTGAAGATGGATCTAGAAAAGGTTGAAGCTATATTGAGTTGGCATACACCTAAGAATGTTACAGAGGTAAGATCATTTCATGGATTGTAAAGTCTTTAAAGAAAGTTTATCAAAAATTTCAGTTCTATTTGCAATGCTATGACTGAGACAATGAGAGGAGACAAAAGAGAGTTCAAATGGACACATGGAGCTGATAAAAGTTTTGAAGCTTTAAAGTTGAAGTTTGTTGAATTACATGTGCTAGCCTTACCTAATTTCAATAAGGTATTTCAAGTTGAATGTGATACAAGTAGAAGTGCAATTGGAGCTGTATTGACTCAAGAAGGTAAACATGTTGCTTTCTTTAGTGAAAAGTTAAATGATGCAAAGAGAAAATATTTTGTCTATGATCAGGAATTCTATGCTATTATCCAAGCTATGAATAAATTGAGACATTACTTGATTCCAAATGAATTTTTGTTGTATACTGATCATAAGGCTTTACAATATTTGGGTAGTCAGAATAAGTTGAATCAAAGACATATGAAATGGGTTGAATATTTGTAGAGATTTACATTTTTTATTAAGGATAAGAGTGGAGTTTCTAACAGAGTTGCTGATGCATTGAGTAGAAGAAGATCTTTGTTGACTAAAATGAGAGTTGAATTTGTTGGCTTTGATGACATGAATAATTTGTATGAAAATGATCCTGATTTTTCAGAGCAGTGGAGAGTGTGCAGAGCACATAATACAAATCAATCAAGTAATATGAAAACTATTTCATTCAGGAAGATATGTTGTTCAAAGGAATTTAGTTGTGCATACCAAGAGGTTCAATGAGAACTAATTTAATTAAGGAGAAACATAGTAGTGGATTGGTTGGACACTTTGGCATTGATAAAACATTGAGTCTGCTGAAGTAGATGTACTTTTGGCCTTAATTGTATAAAGATGTTCAGAAATTTGTAATAAGTTGTGGAGTTTGTCAAGTTGCAAAGTGAGTAAGTTAGAAAACTGGTTTGTATACACCTATTATTGTTCCTGAGAAACCTTGGAATGATATCAGCATGGATTTCATTCTTGGACTTCTGAGGATAGGAAGAGGTAATGATTCTTTATTTGTTGTTGTGGATAGATTTTATAAAATGACACATTTCATACCCTGTAAGAAAACATTAGATGCAGTGCATATAGCAGATCTTTTCTTTAAGGAGATTGTCAAATTGCATGGATTACCAAGAAGTATCCTCTCTGACAGAGACAACAAGTTTGTAAGTTATTTTTGGAGAACACTTTGGAAGAAGATAAATATTGAGTTGAAATTTAGTTCTAAATTTCATCCACAGATGGACGGAAAAACAAAGGTTGTAAACAGAATTTTGGGCAACTTGTTGAGATATTTAGTTGGAGACACACCAAGCAATTGGGATTTGATGTTGGCACAAGCAGAGTTTGCATACAACAGTTCAGTAAATAGAAGTACTGGAAAGACACCTTTTGATATTATTCATGGAACACAACCTAGAGGTATATAAGATTTCAGAGACATTGTTGGTGAGAAAAAAAGAAGTGCTGAAGCAGAGGAATTTGCAAAATTTAAGAAGACATTGCATGAGGATATGAAGCAAAATCTGGAGAAAAGTAATCAGAAATACAAAGATGATGCAGATAGATCAAGAAGACATAAGACATTTGAATTTGATGATGCTATGATGGTTCATCTGAAGAAAGGAAGATTTCCTATTGGAACATATGGGAAACTGAAGATGAAGAAATTTGGCCCTTGTAAAATACTGAGAAGATTTGACAGTGAAAATGCTTACAAAGTTGAATTACCTGATGACATGGATATATCACCTATATTCAATATTTCAAAATTGTATGAATATCTTGAACTTGATGAAGAAGTAACAGTACCAAGTGATTATCCTAAGAAGCAGATGGAGGAAGTTGAGAAGATCTTGAAACAAAGAGCTGGCAGAACTACAAGAGGAAAATAATACATGGAATATCTGGTAAAGTGGAAAAATAGACTGATCGAGGACTCATCTTGGATTTCTCAATCTAAGTTGGATTCATTTTAGGTTGGTCCTGATGCATGATTCAAGGAATCATTTCTTTTCAACCTCAGGTGTCTGATGTAGGAGTATCTTGGGTCCTTGGCAATCCTTCTCAACCAAAAATATGTTTACTGCATTCCTTAGTTTTCTCTCTATTTCTTGGCTTCTGTTGCTTGGCATGCTTGCTGAGTTGCTTGGTCATGCCTATTGTTGTTTCTCAGCTCTTCTTTGGCTGAGTGCTATGTTGCTCAGTCATGCCCTTTCCAAGTTGGTTTATTTTTGGAGTTGGAGCTGTGGCCTACTTCTTCATTTAATTTTCATGGCTAGATTTATTTGGGATCTATCTTGGGATCCATGTGGACCTAAATTTGGGTCTCTCCTTTGGGTTTTGATTGCTGACTTCCTTGTTGGTCTCTTTTATATATTATTTTATATGTTGTTAGTTTGGGAGCAAGTCTTAGAGCAGGAAGGCAAATGTTAAGATATTGAAGATTTGAGATCTCTATTGTAAGAAGATCAAATTGTAATACATTTCTTAGTATATGGCTGTAACCAGGAAGGCCTTATAGCTTGGCATGTATTAAGTTTGATGATTTGATAATAAAGATCTATGCATTTCTCTTCTCCTACTGTGTGTTGTGTTAATTCCGCATTGTATCAGCAAGCTGGATGGTTTTGGGTGTGCCCTAGGCCCCGTCACCAACCTCTTTGTGTCATCATCTCTTTCTTGATTCTACCTCTTTTTTCAGAGGCATTAAAGCCTCTAACATTCCATGATGCAATTTTCATTACTAACAAGGAGAACCCTTAGTTCTCCTTGTCACTCTTTTAGAAGGTGTAAATTTGTCGTCCAATGTTGACTGAATACCTGCTGTAATTTATTCCTTTGTTTTTGTACCCTTAGGTTTTCTCCCCCTCTTCTTAAGCATTGGCTTACCCCCTATATTTTATTTAGGAGTCTATTTAATAGATAGCAGTAGATTATGATCATAACCACTCAACAAGGTATCTTTCTCTATGCTATTTATTTCTTTGTCATTATGTGTATCTACTTCATTCTGATCTATTTCTTCCTCTAATTTCACAACGTTGTTAATCCTCTCCCAATCCCTTATTTGCATATTGACTTCCCCATCAAGGACAATCACATCAGCTTCATCATCCCTTAAACCCTGAAAGTTCTAATCCATGTGAGAGTCATATATGAAACTCTGACCAATCTTGGAATCCTCTTGGATATCCTGATAAAACTCTAAGTCTTCCCTGAAACATCCTTGAGTCTCTTGTAAAATAGAAACCCTGCCATCTTTTGAATCTATCTGAACATCTCCTTGTATAACTGAGGGAATTTTCTCAATATTAAGTTGACATCCTTGCATTTCATGTATGTCTGCAATCCTATTATCTAACACTTCTGTCTCAACATCACCTTTCAATACTAAGGGGATTTCCTTACTATTAATCTTCTTTTTTATTGTATTTTGATGATCTAAGCCAGAATGAGGCTGCAAGGATTGATCTTCTTTAAAAAACACTCCCTCTTCTACTGCATTTTCATAAATAATTTTGGTGGCCAAATCTGTAATCCTCTGCTCCAATACCTTTTAAGCTTTTAGTTCAGCCACTACACGTTTGTTGAATACTTCATGCATATTTGGCATGGTGATGGGATGGTCTTGAAACATCAGTTGTTGAACAATGCAATCTAACTCATGAGAGGATGTATCTGGTTGCTCCGATTCTAAATAATTTATTACTATAGTAGAAACCCGAAGAGCATAATTCTTATACTACATAATCATGATCATGTTTCTTAAAGTGTGAAAGAAAAAACTAAATAAATTATAGCACTAGAATATAGTCTCAAAGTCTACAATGAATGTGCATGATGATAGAGGAGTAAAATTTGTGATAATACCCACATCTTTACTGATAAAACCCTTGAAGTGAACAACCTACAAGGTACAAAAAATAGTCCTCACATACCATCACCTCAGATTGTGTCATCTTCTTGCATTGTGTATTGAAATGTCCTAATTTATGTTGATACTAATGAATATTCTCCTCATCCTACAACACAATACTTTGATTCCAAACACCCCATTTAGACTTAATCTTAATCTGTCTTGGAAAAACCTTTGTGGAATCAATATGAACACAAACCCTAATATCACGACGTGAAAGTTCAAAGGGGATCTGAGATCATATTTAACAAAGATACCAACTTTGTTGGCAAAAATTTCCACAATCTCTAGATCTCTATATTCCAAAGGCAACAAAGGAAAGGATATCCATTGAGGGAAATAACAACATGCCTTCTTATCAGGCTTTAAATTAGGTGTCCATATCCTAGTGGACAAACCCGATCCTTTATAAAACCACCCTTTTTTTTTATGAATAACATCCCTCTTTTTAACTTACTCAAACAATGCAACAAAAACCCCTAACTTTGATTATAATAGAAAGATGTCTTTTAACCCATCCCAAGACTCATACGCCCATGTCCTAATATCTAAAAATACCATTGTATTGCTTGAAAACTTACCAATAAGGGTTGATCGTCGAAGAGCTCCAATGTGATCCTGCACATGTGCCCTATCAAAGTAATATTTATCATGTCCTGAGAGTCATAAATAATGTGGGAATTTTTCATTCTCTGATTACCTTGATCTTGAGAAGTCTGATGTTGCTTTGGCTGCCAGATTTGTGTAATCTTTTTTGGATTGAAAGGCGCTTTGTTTTTAATTTTTTGCAAAATCTTACCAGTATTATCTCCTTTTTGTATTTGTTTCTCCTTACTAATTTCATGTTCCCCTAACACAAAACCAGTGGAATACCTAATCTGCACTAGAGATCCAAGGGGAGTACCTTCGCATATATCAAAAACTGGCTACTTCTTTATAATCATGGCCTTCCCTCTCTTTCCATGATTCTTAAAGTATTATGATCTGATCAAAGGGGGTTGCCTATGGTTCAAAGATAATTCCCGCCCAAATTTAGATTTGAAATTTTCCACATTTGACCTAGATTTTGTTTGAATTTGTGTAACCCTAGGCCTCATGGCCGCTTGTCTGGAAGATTCCCCATGCACAAAACATGGAATATCATTAGAAGTTGAATGAGCTCTCATAGGATTTGACGAATCCCCTTTTCGGTGTGTGGATGCCTTAAACTGAAACCTATGATTGACAAAAAAAGGTTTCGCAGGCTGAATAATTGCTTTACCTTTGAAAATGTTTAGACCATCAAAATGGCCTTCCTGATTCAGCTTTCCTTGCACAACATTAGCAACATTTTTTTCCACAAATGAACATCTCTAAAATCCATTGTTTGTATGTCTTTGGTCTCAATACCTTTCTTGTTGAACAATCACAAGGCCTCAAAAAATCTTCACAAAATCTGAGCCAGACTGAGGACTAGATTGTTTCTGATAATCAAAATATCCTCCGTTAAGCCATTGTCCTTTTCTTGCCTGAGCCGGACTATCTGGCTTTTCTCTCACTCACACTCGCTCTACCTGAAACCTTGCCTGCTTCCCTAGCTCAGTCCTCACTCACACGCACCTAAAATATTATAACATGTTAATAACAACCTAAAACTACACAATTTCAGTCTCATATTAGATGGCTAACTTAGTTTCATTATAATATGACCATTTAAATTATTGTATACATAAATTGGAATACATAAATGAGATGATATGGATACCATTGTTCAACACATTCATTCTATTCATCAAATACACTAGGATCTTTTCAAACTAAATCTATAAAATTGTTCCTCTAATGTAATTTGGTATCACCTTTTGTTTCTTTTAAAATGGAAATAAAAATTTTTGAATTTTCTCTTTATATGCAAGGAAGTTGTACCCAAATTGATAAGAAGATCAAGGAAGTCATTTTCATATTGACAATAAGATCATAATTATCAAATTTCTCCTTTTTAATGAAATAAACAAATTACTAAAACCCTTAATGAATGATTGCATCTTTACCATAAATATTGTATAGGTTCTTAGAAAAAAATAACATCAAATCTTTGCTAAGGTCAATGATGTTGAATATTGACTCATCAAAACACATTTGAATATTTTTTTCTCAAATCATTATTTTAAATAGAATTATTAATTTTCTTATTGACTTTTCTCAACACTCTTTAAATGACTACCTTAATTTTAATACCATTTTTTACTATTATACTAGTTTTTCTTAATAATATAAATTGTTGATAATTAAAACAACCATTACCTTTGTCAACCTTAAATATTACCTTAAATATTATTATAAAAAAATTATTACTAAACTATCACAAAACTTAAATTTATTAATATATTTATACATCAACGACACAATCAACTAAACTCATTAACAATATATTTGACCGAGTAAAAAGATTCACACTAAATCTCTGAAAAAACTGCTCACCTATCAAAATGTACCTAGCTTTAACATGAAACCTCAAACCCTAATTTTAAGGGCTCAAAACGTTCCTTAAATAAACATCATGTATAGAAGTGATCATACTCTTTGTCAGCCCTAAAATGGAAAAGAAATCAAGTTCCATAATATTACAAGAACAGTTCACAAAAAAATCAGATACGAATATTATTAAATCTTTACATATCAAGTTCCATAATATTACAAGAACAGTTCACAAAAAAATCAGATACAAATATTATTAAATCTTTACATACAAATAAAACAAGAGGAAAAAGTTCCAAGAGTCGGTACCAATTCCCATAATGGATAAGTGCGTGGCCCTTCACCCACTAATCTTCTTATTGCTTTCCGAAGTGTAATACATAACATTATCTTCTCTAGAATTTCCATGATAGCTCTGTACTTCACTATCTCTAACAATGGCGACAAACATGGAAGATCCAATAAAATGAACAGTAACAAAGGCTGTGGTATTGAATGAGAGAGCATAGGAACAAAAAGCATTATTACAAGGAAGATACCATAGAAAGCAAATGGGATAGTCTGAAAAAGACACAACCATTTTAATGGCTTGAAAAGTTGAAAGCTGCCCACGTCATACCCCACAAAAATTTGCCATTGGTAAAGCATCCCTTCATAATAGATAAGTCTGAGATCATCATCATTAAAGCAGAAATAAGGTGGCAGATTGGTCTAGTCGTTTGCATCAACATAAAGTTGAATACCCACTCCAAAGAATATAGTGTGCACTGCTTTATTCCTACTTTATTCACTTACAGTTGTCCTTGGGTATAGGACAAGATGGTACAAGTAATTGAGAAGAGTATACTTTTGGCTTATATATATCACACATTGGGTAAGATTGGTAATATCAGAAAGCAGGGTTGAATTGAAAGAATCAGATTGTAAAGCATAGAAAAGAAGTATGAGAAACATTACAGCTTCTCATAATTACAGCCATCCTTCAGTATGGCGTTGGCCGGTCCCATATTTAATGGGAGGAATGGTGTGCATGATTGTTCTCATAGTCATTGCTTTGATAATTCTAGCTTACTCCTCATGGAAAAATCCAGATACTGCCCAAGATGATGATAATAATGATAATAGTAGAAATGATGCAGATTCTACGCAGAAGAATGAAATGATGAAGAAAGTGTTATATTCTTCAGAGGATGATAAAGAGGATAGAGTGATTGTTATTATGGCTGGTGAAGAAAACCCAACTTTCATTGCTAAGCCCACTTCTGTGCCTGTTGGAACATGAAAAGAAGTTAGCAGATGATGGAGGGAGCATGTTTGTTTGTATTATTGTTCTGGTTTCTCTGATCACTTTTATGTGTATAGTAGATCATAATGTAAAGATTCAAGCAATCAAGATTAATGATATGTACAGGAATTTTTTTATATATAAGATTATAATTGTTTTAGACTACAGAAAGCTGATAATCATCTTATAAACTGTAGTACTAGGAAAAGACAGATCCTCCTAACCAATATGTACAGGATTGAAAAGATTTATTGGTTTAGTCTATTTATTATTGTTTATATGATGCTTTCAGTGTATATGCTTTGAGCATAATATATTGCGTGACATTCGATTACAATTACAGGCACTGTTTTCAACTTTTCCATTGAGTTGTCTCTAGTTTTAGAATGAATGGATCGAGTATTAAAAATAAAGTGGAAAGTATTAAAGCACTAATGAGAAAGACAAAATCTTGATAGTATAAAATCCTTAGTGGAAGTTGGTGGTGGCATTATTTGTTGTGCAAGAAATCACATTGACTATACAGTGCAGGTCCCATCATTCTTTATTTCAGAGGTTTTGTGTTTTCAGTGAAATAAAGTAATTTACATTAGTTTATATTGTAATTTATGCAACTAGTTATTTAAATAATGGGCTAAATGAATTTGATAATAAAAGAGTGGATTAAGATGTGTGTAGTTTTATTTCTTAACTAGTGGATAGTCCATATTTTTATATGGATTGTGATTAACAGTTTATTTTCTGAACTTGGATCAACGTTACATATATTTTTACAGATCTATCAAGAATGTTATTTCTACCATTAGATAGGTTATATTGTGGGTTTGTTCTTGTGGCATGGTTATCTGTTGTGCATTTCTACTCTTTGGCATGTGTACCATATATTTAAAGGTGGGTGATATTCAGCAGCACTAGGGAGAGATTAAGTTTGTGTGTAAGAGGAAAGTATGAATTTTTTTCTAGGTGATTGCTCAATCTTTATTATCAATGAACAAATAAAAATATATTCGATATAAAAATAGAAGATGTTCATTGTAAGGAAGCAAAGGTGTGCGGAAGCACTTCTCATCCTAATCTTGAGAGGACACTTATACAAATTTCAACTTAGCTATTATAAAGACTTCAAGTAACACATAAGAGCATAAACAAAATAACAATAAAAACATAGCAGAACGATTTTTGTGGGGAAAATCCTTTCAGGAGAAAAAAAAAAACTCACACTCCAAAACCTATACAATGTATTATCAAATCAACAACATATTACAACACACTTACAATGCAAGTTCTTACAAGAGTTTCACCTCAACACAATCTTGGAGGAACTTTAGTAGCATTCTATTAGCATCCCATCTTGAACAAAACTCAATGATACAAACTCCTCCTCAAGCCTTCATTTTATAGGTTTGTCACAACCTGGAAACCATTGATGGTTTACAAAACAATGTGCTAAACTTCCTTGGCATGTGTTGCCCAAGACATGATAGATTCCAGGGTAAAAATAGGCTCTTGTGTCCAAAGTCTTCTCCCCTTTTTTTACCCTCACAGATGTCATAAAAATTGTCATAGAATCTCTAAATATGGGCCTTCCATACAATACTATGTGTTGAGTTATTTTTGAAATTTGGCATCTTGAAATATAAAGGCCATCTACAAATCAAAAGTGAAGGTATATTGAAGAGGTCAAAGTATGAAATATCCTTGGAAACAAGAAGAAGGACCATTTTTGCTATTTCGCAGGTCATTGAATTGGCAGTTGGGAAATGGCGATATTTCATATTGGCACAAAGACAGAAAATAAAGGTAGCGAAACAATGAAATTTTGCTAATGCACAAGTACTATATAGTAAGGCCTGCAAGATAGCAATTTTTAACTATTTCCCAGGCAACATCAAAGATGATCACGAAGAAGTGATTTTTTGGGTATTTCGTAGAGGACATGTTAGTGAGTTGTGAAATGGCAAAAAGTGAACATTAAATAAAAAGTTAGCTGAATTAATGGTCGAAGTGTACTAACAGATTTTTTGCACATTCGAATGTCTCATAAGGAGTATGGAAATTAATGAACATTAAATTGAATAGATTATAAAGGAGGATATAATCTAGATCAGATTGTCAAAAGAATTGGGGATTGAGTTGAGCAAGTGGAGCGAACGGAGATAGCTAAGAAGACACAAGCTTCCAAAATTCAAACTAGTAAGTAAATTTCTCCTCTAAGCTTGTAACTTGTTGCATTTTTAAAAAATGTCTAAGAAGAAGAAAGTAAATGTTAAGGAGTCACCCAAAGAGAAAACCCATAGCATGCATTACTTAGCTTATTACCAAGATCAATGGACACAAGTGCAAAAAATATCTTTTCAGATGAATGGAGGGCGTGTAGGGATTCTACAATTCCAGTTTCTGTTAGGTCTCTATTATGGTTCTTCTATGCAAACAGAGGTGAAAAGGAACCTAGAGGCAATACTTCGAAGTTAGATTTGACAAAGGTCATAGTGTCAAATGTGTATGTAGATATGGAGCTAATAAATGTTCTAGTTGAGCACTACAAGCCAGAGACCAGAATAGTAAGAAGAATGGACGGGTCACCTTTGGTGAACATATCTAGGGCATATATAGAAGAATGCTTTAACCCGAGCAAACAATATTTGACCAAAATTGACAGAGATCAATATATTACTGATTATGAGAGAATGGTGAGAGCTTCCAATTTCAGAGAGGTTTCATATTTTATGAAGAGGGGTGTCGATAATCAGATGTTTGCAGTGGACAGCAAGGGTGTGCCCCACATTTGACAAATGGTTTTATGAGTTTCTTTCATAATACATACTTTTCATGGGCTCAATTATGTGTAGAATATGGAAAGTCAAAAATTCATGTATATGTCGATGATAATTCAAAACCCTAACTATTATTTAGAGCTTGATTTTTCTACTGAGATTAAAAGGTTATTGCATCAACAGTTGATGAAATGGAAAACCACCAAAACATTCAAAAACTATTCTTTGTCCTTAGACTTAATTCTATACCAAAGTATTTCAGAGTTCAGAGTCTTTGAAATTGACTACAAATTATGGTCATGGAAATATGTTTCATGTATAGCTATGGTGCCAAGTGTGGGACAAGAACAACAAAGATTTTGATTACATGAACAAGTTCCAAGATATATTTGTGTTATGAATTTTCAGGCTGGTAAGACATCGGAAGGAAAGGATTTCATAGAAGATCAAAGCATTGATTAGGCCCAAGGAATATTTTCCTGAAAGGAATTATCCTCATAACTTTTGGGATTAGATTTGTAAACCCAAATTTACATTGATCGGATTATACAGCTATAGGCAACAGCCTCATAAATTTCCCACACATGTATCTGAGAGGATTGGGTTTCTAGAATTTATGTGGCAGGTGTTGTGGTTGGAGAAGGAGATTATAGCTCCAAGGAAGAAACAAACATGCATGCCTTATGTTGTAAAGTTTTTTGTGTTAACCATTGGTTCAAATATGTTGAATAAATTATAGGAGTACATAAAAATAATTATAAGTTAGAGATTGAGAAGAGCAGGGATTATGATCCAGAAGGACATATTAAATCTATGATTTCCAAGTTCAAACATCAATTGAATATTGATGAAGATGTCATAATAAACTATGATGAAACCCCAGTCATTATAGAGAAGATCAAGAAGTGGGGAAATCTGTTAAAAATAGGAGAGAGGTTAAAGATGGGCAACCTAGATTCTATGATGAAGAAAAATTTGAAGTTTTAAAGATTGAGAAATGTGTTGAAAACTTTGAGGAGTTGTTCAGCAAGAGTCAAGAACAGGCAAAGCCTAAGGATATTGAGAAGGCACTCTCTCCTCCTAAGAAAAGGAGAAAAATGATTATGTAGGATTTAGATACAGACTCTCCACCTCTAATGCAAAAATAAGAGAATGGTGTCCCACTTGTTTCTTATAATGATTTAGGTGATGAGTGTGATTCAACAGAAGTGGCACGTATCCTAAGGGTATTAAGAGAAGAGAAAATGACAAGGCCAACATCTCCACCCCCTACGTTCCAAGATGAAGTTCATGGTTACCAAGTGAATACCCTTGAGGATGGTGTTTCAATAGATACAAATGATAAAAAAGAAGCCATTTCTCTCAGGTTCCTTCACAAGGATGCCTTCACTTGCACTATTGAAGAGTAGGGATATGGTGATGAAGAGTAATATGTTAATTGTGTCAGGAATTACATTGAAAGAGTTGTTCTTATTAGACCAAGTAAGGAAATGGGATGATCCCAACTTTGTATCTGAATTTTATTCCTTGAAGAAGATTGAAGGATCAGGGTTCAATCCCGAAACTAAAACCTTGGCTACATGGGTGCATTTCAAAGGGGACAGTAAGAAAAAACTAATTGTTATATCAAACAAGGTAGAAGGAATAGAAATAGTACAAAGAGTTGGTAGTATAGCCCCACTAGTCTCAGCCTCAGAATTGATGCATTGAGCTATGTTTAATAGATCACAAGTTAAACATATGCAAGAAAAGTTGGAGGAATCCCAAACCAAATAAATAGAGATGAATAAAGTAATCAATGAATTATATTCAAAGATGGAAAAGATGGAGAATAAATTTTTGCACTATAAGACTCTAGGGTCTAGTAGGACACTATTGGCTCCAAAAGTTGTTGCACAAGTTTTTGAAAGTTCACAATAAGTAGACAAGGGTTTTGGCAAACAGGAAGATGTCTCTAAGGTTTGTGACTCTAAGAATTTAGAGGAGATACTATCTTTCAGAGTGAAGTGTGTGTTGAAATATTGTGATGAAGTCCATGCAAGTAATAATTGTGTGTGTGGTAAAATGTGTAATCAAATCTGCAACCAAACACTTCAATAAACCATTACATCAAAAGGGTTAACATCAAAGAAAGAATCAAAATGTTGCATAAACACCCTTAAAATTGGCTTATTTCTTCCTAGTTGAAGCGAGTGTGATTCTCATGAATACCCATCAGATTAGACATGGAGAATCAGTGACTTGACTACCTCAAGATGGAAGATTCAAATGCAAGAATAAGCAAGATGCATGTGCTTGTATACTCTACTCTCAAAAGCTTTGAAAATGGAATGCAAGAGCCATCAAACTAAATGCATGATAACCATGAAGGATGAAGCTACAATGTCAGTGCAAACTATCAATGAAATGAACAATAAATCTACCATTAATCTATGAAAGGAAGCTAATATTTCATTAAACTAATAAATGAAACTACAAGTGCATAAGTGCAAGTAAACTACTATGAGAGAAAGAGCTAAGAATGCACAACGAAAACCCTAGAATGAAAATAGCATTATAACTCTACTCTCCAAATCTTCTTGTTTTTGTTGATTAAGGGATCTATCCCTTTTGTAAGAAATTCCAAGAGGTGGACGGTTGATAGTGAGAGGCAAAAGGAAATGATAAATAGTGGAGTTGCAAATTTCCTCAATCCATACGAGCTTGATCCAAGTGATTTGGTTGGTCAACCTTGTGGATAATAAGACAAAATTGGTATTTTCCCTTTTATTTGTTTTATTTGATTTTCATGTGCTCACACATGTGTGAATGGGTTCTTTTCATTTAAAAGGGACTTTAGGAATTTTGATTTATCCCAATATTTTATGCAATTTAATTATATTAGGCTTGATGATTGATGATTTGATTCAACACGTTAGGATTAAAATTATGTAAGCAAGTTTGATTAAATGCTCTAATAATTAGGGTTTAGGGTCTAGCTTATGGATGTCTTTGATTTAGAATTTATTAAGACCAATTAATTAGAAATAGGGGCTATAGGTTTACTAGACCAATTTTAGGTGATTACTCTTGCCCATATTTGAATTGATGTGCGAGCAATGAGTTGATTCAAAGAACATCTAATGTTTGATTAGATCAGGAAATAGCTTGATATGAAGTAATGAAACTATCCCCCCCCCTTGTCAAAACAAATTCTGAACTTGATTGAATGAAGATCAAATGAAATTTGAAGATATCAGCTCCAAACTTGATTGAGCGAAGACTGATAGGGAGATCCAGAAATATCAGCTCTAGGCTTGATTGAGCGAAGACTAATAGAGAGACCTAAGAACATCAGCTCTGGGCTTGATTGAGTGAAGACTGATAGAAGAGTTTGAGCATTGAACTTGATGTGAAACGATGAAACTGAATGTCCATCCTCCAAGAAGATTTATCTACTTTGGATTGGATTTGAATGACAAATCAACCTTATATGGTGCGATGAGACTAATTTCCATTTGATTGATTACTTAGGATAATTGACTTGATATGGGTCCTAATGAATCCAATTACTTGGTTGAGAGAGGCTATCAGATTGATACAGTGCGATGAACCTTATATGTCCCTAGAGATTCAGATTACTAGATGCACAATGATGAAAATCACTTGATTGACCTTGATTTAAGTCAGGGCCTGATGCCCCTAGAGATTAAACTTATTGATTTGAATCAAATTATTGATATAATGGTACTACCCCCTTTGGAGGGAAATCTAAATTAGGGGATAGTTGCAAGCCCGATAGATTGAAAAATCATTGAGGAAATGAGGTACGAACCTGTTTTGAGGTCTGGTTGACCAAGTTTGACCAAGAGTTGGCTAAGGTGATTTTTTGGATTAAAGAGGGAAGTGTTGGATATAATCAATTAGGATTAATCTCAAAGTGGAATCATATGAGGAAAGCATCAGCAATCAACTACATTTTGGGAAAACAAGTTAATCTGTATTTTTTAGTATCAAAATATCGTCATATTTCAATTTTGGTCCCGAAAATGGATTTAGAGCCATCCAATTAGCCATGGGTTCAATTTTCACGTCCATTGGAGCACTTTCAAGAATTAGGTCAAAACCTATATAAGGCCTAGAGGGGTTATTTTCAAATCATTTTCGTCGTCCAAGTTTGAAATTCCAGAAGATTCTCTAAGCGAAAATGGTGGTGCTAGTAGAAAATAATTGATTCAAGCACATGCAGAGGTACGGACGGCCGCAGGGCTACCCGCCTCTAGTAAGTAACTAATTAACTTCACCGTCGCTTTGAATTTTTCATGCTTTTCATAGATTTTTGCAAGTTTTCAACGTTTTAGGTCGTAGGTCCCAGTTCATTATACAAGTTGGTGAGAGGGCTCATACAAAAAACTAGGAAAAATTCTGTTGTTGTTTCAGTCCATTAGATTTATCGCACAAGAAGTACCCACCTGTCACATGAGCACCTTCATACAAACCCACTTTAACATATGGCCCCATTTGATTTATCGCTTCAGCCTAGATTGTCGCATGGTATACAATCCTGACTCATATGAACCTTGATGTTAGTGACCCTTAGCTATAATTTGTTGTTTGGGAGGCAATGGTACTTTTTGAATTATTCTCTTGCCGATTGCATGTTTTCTTGATTTCTTAGCTTGTTTTCCATCTTGTCTGATTGTTGCATGTTAAATGCAGATTGCATTTACTCAGTTACTGATACATTTTTAGTATTTGTCTTCTTGCAGGCATAGTTTCTAGATATTCAATTTCAGTCAACATTGTTGGATGACTTCATATTTGGATACTATTCATATTGTTGATATTCATGTTTTGTCACTGATGACAACATACGTTTCTGTGAAGAGGACAGACTGGTTATTTGAATAACATAATTGTACAGACACTATATAGATATTTCAGAATGATCGAAGATAGGGATATGGAGAAAGATGTGTAGTGACTTTATTCCTAAGGTCGCTTGACTTGAGGCTACATATTAGTGATGTTATAGATAATTTAATGAAGACTGGTTTCTGGAATGTGACAATAATGCTTGACAGAGTAGGTCTCTGTATTTTGCATATATTTTACAAATGAAGATGTTTCAGTGTATGAGAGCTTATGGTATGACTGAGGACACATTGAAGAATTTCCATTACTAATCGATAGTTGTGAATGTACTAGTGACGACAACTATGGTGTGTATTCTGGAGGAGACCTATTTTGGTGGCTGACTTCAGACATCCAGCATTTATTATAAGTTGTGAGTGTGGATTGTGGATCTTGGAATATAACTTATGGATTATAATTGATGTTTACTTTTTATAGGTACCGTGTGTATCTTAGCAAGGGGTTAAACAATTATTTGTATATTGGGAAAGCCTAATTGGCTGACCTTATCAATTGTTTGTGCATTTGGGAAAGCTTAATTGGCCGACCTAATGAATTATTAAAATAGGGTATATATGAGTGATCTTTTCTTTTTGAAAGATGAGGTAGATATTGAAAAGGAAGAGAAGTGTAAGTTGCGAGGCTCATTTATCTATTGGATGTAGAGTAAAGTTTGTGATAAGAATACTTCACTGGAACTGACCACGCAAAGATAGTTTCTATCAGACAATTCACTGGATTGTATATTTCTTATATACACTTATTCAAATTTTAAATCCTTGAGGGTGGCTTTAACCTTCTTTGGGCAGTGTGCCTAGGCGGTGAGCCTACTACTTTTCTTGACTCCTAACAGGGTCTATATTCTAATAGAGACTATGTGTTGTAATATTGTAATAAGCTCCTAACAGGGCTAAATCCTTTAATAGGGATACTATACTCTCAGTTCATTATTTGTGTGTACTAATTCCCACCGGGGTTTTACCTTTAACAGGATTTCCTTGACAACAAGTATTGTGTTATTGTGTTGGCATTTACTGTGTTATCATTTGCATTGTCATTTTGGTTTATAAAAGTGTAAATTTTAATACTCTATATTACAACTTATTCATCCCCCCCCCCTCTCAATTGTGCTTGTGGATTGTTATTCCTAACAATTGGTATCAGAGCTACTAGTCCTTAGAGAGAAATCTTAACAGCTTGAGGTGATCCTGAAGATGACTTACTGCATGAAGGATAGTCCAAAATTTGATCCTGAAAACTTTGACAGTTGGAAGAACAAGATGAGAACACATTTGCTATGTTTGGGAATTGACTACTGGATGATCATGAAAAAAGAATGAAAAGATAGCGACTCAAGATGAATTAGAGAAATCTACGAAAGATGATAAGAAGCTATTTTCATGTAATATGGTCACAAGGGAATCATTGATTACCGCACTTTTTGAAAGTGAATTCATAAAAGTAAAAGACTTGGACTCTGCACATGAGAGTTGGACAAGATTGGAGGCTCTATATTAAGGAGATAAGTTTACAAAATAGGCAAAGTTATAAAACTGGAAGACAAAGATAGAATATGAGAATATTAGGGCATATGGACAAAGAATTACTAAAGTGGTTACTGGCATTAGAAACTTTGGAGGTACTTACAGTGAGGAAGAAGTGATTGCAAAGATTCTCATATCTCTAACACCTGCATATAGAACTAAAGTACAAGCTATAGAGGAGATTATACATTTAACACCGAACTTCACTAGAGAGATGTTGATTGGAAAGCTAACTACTTTTGAGGCCACAGAATTGGGAGATTCTTTACCTAAAGTTGAGTCAGCATTCAAGGCAACCGTGCATAGAAACAAAAAGACCTTATCTGGAATTGCGAGCACCAGCAATAGTAACTTGAGAGAAGAGCTTGGAGACTATGCTGAGGAACGGAAACATATATAGGAGGAAGAAAGAAAGATAGATGAAGTGGTAGCACTGATCGCTAGAAGAGAAAAGAGAGGTAAGGATAAATTTGAAGGCAAATTACCATTGAAATGTTTTTCATGTAACAAGATTGGTCATTTTGCATCTCGATGTCCTACAAGGGTTCCTACGAATAAACCTAGGTTTTACAAATCAAAGTATCCTAAAGACAAGGAATGTTATTATGCTAGTGAGGGTGTTTCTGATGATGATGGTGACTATGATGAAATTGGATTTATTGCTATAAAGGATGGTGAACCTATACATGCAGAAAAAGCCTTAGTATCTCGTGTTGAAAAGAAATCTGAATGGGTTATAGACAGTGGTTGTTCACATCATATGACTAGAGATAAAAATAGATGGGAAGAATCCTGCGGGTACCCCATTTACCAATATTGAGAACCAAGCTCCTGAAATACATGATCTGACCCATTTAAACCAACTTTTAGCAAATCCAATTTTTTATAACACTTTAAGAATAAAATCCCAACAAACTCTATCATAAGCTTTCATTATGTCCATCTTAATGATAAAATTTGATGTCTTGTTGTTGTTAATTGAATGAAGAACCTCATGTGCTACTAATTCCCCATCCATAGTCTCCCTTCCAGGAAAAAATCCTACTTGCTCCTGGGATACAAGCCTAGGAATAAGATAATGCATCCTCAAATAAATTGCCTTCGTAATAATCTTATAAACTATATTGCATAGCGAAATCGGTCGAAATTATGCAAAATTTCTAGGGATTTTAACCTTAGGAATGATGCCAATGTTGGTAGTATTGAAATATTTTTACATGGTTTTGCTTTTCCGAGATTCTTCAATAAGACCAAGCAAGTCCCACTCAATAATATCCCAACAAGCCTGAAAAAACAGTGTTGTGAAACCATCAAGGCCTGACGCTTTATCCGGGGGCAAGGAGAATACAACTTTCCTTAATTCCTAAATTGTGAAGGGAGCCATTAATGCAGCATTATCAGATTCTATTACAATTGAAGGAATGACATTAAGAAGATCATCCAAAGGTGGTTCATGTGATGCAGACCTATTAGATGGAGCAAGCAAATTTTTAAAAAATCTTACCCCTTCCTCTTGAATACCTTGAGCATCAACAATTTGGTTACCAAGCATGACTAATGGAGAATATACGACTTGCTGCCCGCTTTTGCTTTTCTGAAGCATGGAAATATTTTGTGTTCTTGGACCACCCTCTCTAAACCATAATTCTCGTGACTTTTGCCTCCAATACTCCTCTTTCTTTCCTGCTGCATAATTCTTCCCAATCAACTCTAAAGCATTCTGTCTATGAAAAGTATCATTATCCATACCCTGCTTAATGATTCTGTCAAAATATCTGCTAGTTGCTGTTTAACAATATCTTTTTCTTTGAAAATATATTTAAAAACCAGCTCATTCCATTTTCTGATATTCCAAACTCTTTGTTATATGTAATTAAATTTTAATTAAAACATTCAGTATCTTTTGCGTGCACAAATACTATTTTATTAAGATGCATATACTATACCTCACTTGGATATACCATGGTAGTCATTACTAATGTTAAAATGTTTGTATAGAAAAGATATTTTCTTTGGAACCAAAACAATCATAACATGGCCAAGATATGATTCACTGGGATAAGTGTGGCCCTCAATCCACTACCATTTTATTATTTCCATATTTGGGGCAGACGATATCCCCTTTTTGGATTTTCATCATTGTCTTTTGCCATGTATTCTCTTGTATGCCTAAGGAAATAAGAACAAACCCAGAAGAAGACAGTTTAAAATGGGCAATAGAAATGGAAATACTACTAAAGTGAATGCCCGCTCCATGGAGACAACTGCATTATTACCAATCTCTGTAGTTGCTGAAAAAGACAACACCTATTGAGTGGATTGGCGTGGCTCCAAACCATAACCCACTTGGAATAAGTGTTTGCTTTGAATGACAAGAGCCATGATCATTAGCCCACCTCATTTTTTTATTTGTGTAACAGTGTAGTTATACCTTGGGTTAAGACTGTACTCTCAATGAAATCTGCACCTGGGGTTAAGATTATATATGGCATTTGTCTTTGGAGATTGAGAAGTAGCTTTGAATTGAAGTGAAGCAGCAAATTGGGTATTGAAGGAGAGAAGCCTGCACCTTGGGTTAAGATTATATATGTCATTTGTCTTTGGAGATTGAGAAGTAGCTTTGAATTGAAGTGAAGCAGCAAATAGGGTATTGAAGGAGAGAAGCCATGAGAAATATTAGAGCAGCTCAGAGTGTAAACCATTCTTCAATATGGCTCTCCCCAGTCCCATATCTGTTGGGGGCAATGGGATCCATGATTGCTCTTATCTTCTTTGCTCTCATAATTCTAGCATGCTCCCACTGGAGAAATCCCACTACTTCTTCCCAAGAAGATAGCAATAACAGAAGTGATTCAAATCTTGAGGAGATAAATGAGGGCATGAAGAAAGTGTTATACTATTCAGAGGATAACATGAGTGACAAGGTGATTGTGATAATGGCTGGTGAAGTCGTGCCAACTTTTATAGCTATGCCCATCACTCTGCAGAAACCTGCAACTTAAAGCAGACAATAGAGAGAGATTGTATGCAGCTTTTCTAGCTTTGTTCATTTTTTAGGAGATCCTGGATTGAGGAAAATGAGATTTTTTGGGGAACCTATGTAAATTAAATAATAAGAAAGTGAGATTTTAATATTAGTAAAGCATATTGTATCATGGTATTCTGATTCATGGCACTATGAATCTCAAGAGTGAGATTTATATCTTAAATATGTGCTTGATTTTGATTCTTTGCTACCCCGGGACCCCCCATAAAAGCAGGAAATAAGCTTGTCCTGTACTGTTTTCCTGGAACATGACGTACATGTAAGAAAATAAAGAAAAAGAAAGTAGTACAGAAAGCAAATAAAGAAAAGAAGTAGTACAGAAATGTGGTATATATATAGGAGAGCACTAACAAGGATTTGAGACAAAACTAAACAAAATTACTTCTTTCACACTGCGATTAGATGCTCTGAGTGTAAATGTGAGGAAGGACACTTAATGAAATAAATATAAATAAGTACAAATCAATAAGAAGACGTTAACTTTGGAATGTTAGCTGGAGTAGAATATTTTTTATTTGGTAAGGTAAAATAGAAATTATAATCGCCATACCTACAATAGAAGTAAAGAAAAATAATGTTCTGTTTTGAAACTGAATAATGATTGTCATTTATTAAAGATAATAAGATTTATATTAGTTATGTATGTGGGTCAGAGTTAAATTATTTATCTTTACTTTGTGTCGGATTGACTTTATGGTTTAAGACTTAGTTTGTAGGTTTAAAGTTGTTCTATATTTGTGAGCTGAGCCTCTGATTTCAAATCTTTCCTTATGAACTCTCAAAAAAATATATACTACAAGACAATAATATTCTTTCACATTTTCAGTGTTTTTCCTCAAGTTAGTAATATTTAAAATAATTTGATAGATATTAAGTTATAAATATGAACAATATTTCTAGAAGGATTGCTGTGTGATTTACACTTTGGAATTACTATGTTCATATACACTAGATTCTAAGTTTGATTTCAGTTTGGAAACAATTAGTTAGTCTTTTGATAATCAATGATATTCACTTATATGATGATTCTCAAAATGATTGCAAATGAATGTTTTCTTTTACACAAACATAATACCATATCACAAATATTTTTGCAAAGTCATACTCAAACCAAAGAGTGAGATGGGGCCAATCAACAAAATATTTGGTTTGATTTTATAATTAGAGATATCAATAATGCAATTACAAGGATGACCTCGGGCCTATGAATATATCTTAGGCTACAAACTAGGTCAGATTTGTGTCCAATAGGAATGGATTAGTGATCAAATAGGTCAAGGTATGTAAGCCCAACTATGTACAAAAATGCATCATTTGTAGTTGTACAAATGTATTAATACATTGCACAAAATTAGAGATAAAACTAAAGAGGAATTGAATAAAGATTTTATCTTCACTATTTTATTTTACCCCCTCCTTTGAGGTACATATGAATCTCTTAGTTTGAATCATGCATCCCTAAGTATACTCATTCTAAAATACATATAAAGTACATATAATAGTGATATGAATATGCGGTTCCTAAAGGATGAAGATTCTCCTTCTTCTCTTTCTAATTGTACTTGAAATTGGGAGTTGAATCCTAGTCCAATGAAGAACCATCAAATAGGTACAGATAGAACACAAATTCAAGCAAATAATGAAGAAAAATATGGTAAACAAACAAAAAAGAAGAAATTGTTACACCCTTAATCTTAGAGTAGGCATAGGTTTATGAGTAGTCAACATATGGATACCTTAACTCTTAATTAAGTCATATTATTATTATTATTGTGTTCTTTTTTAGTTATTTAGGTCAGCCTAGGGTCTCTATGTTTTTTTTATCGAAGTTAGCTTGGATGATATCCTAGGCATAAGTAGGGTGTATATATGAGGTGGTGTATCTCATTGGAAGATCAAGATATGAAAAATGTTCTAATTGGAGATATTTGGAAATTTATCCCCCTGAAGTGGCATGTTTTTATAAATAAAGGTAACACAAGTTTTGAAGAGAATCTGAAACCCTTTACAAAATGTTGTCAAGTAGGATAATCATAGAAAAATAACAAACAAAAATTCTACATTGAGTCAACTAAAAGGTAACAACAATAAGTAATAAAATACAATGGGACAAACATTAAGATGAGAGAAGCCCCAATAAAACCAAATAAAATAACAACTCAAATCGTCACACCAAACAAGGAGTCTTCAAGTGGAGCTTTTAAACAAAGAGCTCTGAAATGAAGTTTGACCCAAATGGGTCATTCTAAGATTCTTTGAAGAAACAATCTCATTCATCAAAAAGGGAATATTTTTATCCTTGATGAGCTCTCTTCTTAGGACCTTAGTGGAATTCTTAACATCTAAAATCTTACTAGGAGTCAAAAAGGAATCATGAACTAAATGAATTGGAGCATCTTGTTTGTCCCTTAGGGGGACCTGTTAGAATTTTATATAGGGATTAATTTATATATCCCAAGTATTCCCTTTAAAAAAACATATTTCTGAAAGAAGGATATCCTATTAAACCCAGAATGAGTCAAGGACAAATGTCAAACTTTATGAGAACAAGAGCACACCAAAGAGAAAGACTCAAAGTGACTAATATACTCCCAAATAACTAGCTTGGAGTGTAATTTAATAGTGTTTGGTATAACCGTACCAATCTCAAAAAAATACAAAATATGGTAAAAACTAAATAGTTTATTTCTTTCATGACCAAAAGTAAGGCTAAAAAGGAACCAAGATAATTAGCAATATCTGTATAGTGTAAGGAAACTCAGGTGCGGAAACAGCTTCCTACACTAATCTCTATAGGAAAGTATTGTGCAAATTCTTTTAAATCCTTACAATTTCAGATTCGTTAACTACTTTAACAATGATATTGCAGCCAC
>MU225916.1:2806101-2836993 GCA_018584345.1 Thuja plicata
CAACAGGTCGAATCACGCAGACAGTCAGGATGAATAACTCATATTCAGTCTTGGCTGTACCTGGTGAAGAATGACTATGTTGAAGTGTGTGGTTGATTTAGAAGGCCAAAATTAACTCATACACTCTCATCATCTTGCATCCATCTTTCGAAAGGACAACTTGCACACCTACATCATTCTGCATACTTATAGATAATAGGTTTCGTGCCAAACTCGGAATGTGCATAACTCTGTTGATTCCCTTTACTTGTCCATTAGGAAATCTGATAGTGACCCTTTTGCATCCAACTATCTTTAGGTGAGAATCATCACCCAAGTACACCTTTCCACCATCAAACTCTTCATATTTTGAGAACCAAAATCGATGAGAGGTCATGTGAAAAGAAGCACCTGAGTCTACTAACCATACATCATCGGATGCATGGGCTGCCAAAGCTGCAATAAAAGCATCTCCATCTTCTTGAGATTTTTCAGAAGCTGAATCTGAGCCTTTCTTCTTCTTCTTCGGTTCTTTGCAGTCCCTCTAGAAGTGCCCATATTTATCACAGTTCCAACATTTCACCTTGGACTTTCTAGGAGTCTTAGAATTCCCATGGGATTTGGATCTTCCCTTCTTTGACTTATTGTCATTTTGCTTTCCTTTGTCATTGGATCTCCCACGAACAATAAGGGCTTCCTTAAATGAATCCAAAGTCTTTCTTCACATCTCCTCAGATAGCAGTGAAGACACCACATCATCCATATAGAATGTGACTATAGTGCTTCTGAGAGCCATCACAAGATGGTCCCATGAATCCAGCAAGGAACAAAGAAGGGTCATACATCGATCCTCCTCCTCGATCTTGGCACCGAATGATGCCAACTATGTAATCAATAAATTGAATGCGTTGAGATGATTAGTTATGGATCCACCTTCCTCCATTCTAAAAGAATACAACTTCTTTCTTAGGAAAAACTTAGTCACCAGAGATTTGGCCTGATACACATACCCAAGCTGTCTCCATAAAGAATTTGCAGTAGTCTCATCAAGAACATTCAGAAGAATGGCATTTGCTAGACAGAGTCTGATGAGACCCTTAACCTTCTGATCCTTGATCTCCCAATCTACTTGAGATATCACTGCAGGTCTCACATCAAGTGAAGTAGCCTCCCATAGATCACGTTCTTCAAGCATGTCTTCCATCTTGATTTTCCACAACTTGAAATTAGTGCCATTAAATTTCTCCACCTCCAATATACTGTATGAAGAACCTACCATCTCAATTTGCAAATAAGATTCAGAATGATCTACACAAAAAAACTCCCACTCAACTTGAGATTAGCTCAAAAAACCCTACCCAACAACTAGGATCAAAATTTGATCAGGCTCTAATACCACTTGTAAGAAAAATCAGGTGCGGAAATATCTTCCTACACTAATCTCTATAGGAAAGTATTAAGCAAATTCTTTTAAATCCTTACAATTTCAGATTCGTTAACTACTTGAACAATGATATTGTAGCCACATACCATGCATACAAAAAATAGAGAATGACACAATCATTTACTCTGGGGAAAACCTTTCGGTAAAAACCCCAGCACTCCAAAACCTGCACAATGTATTATCTTCAACACAATGGTTACAACACACTTGCAATGCAAGTTCTTTCAGGAGATAATCAACACTCTAGGACAAATCCAGTAGCACCAGATCATACCAACAATACACTCTTTTCATATAGTTTCCTGTAACCCTAAAAAACACTTATATCATGTGCTTTCCTTTTTAGGGAAACTTCCAAGGATAGCCATATTAGGGTTTTACCATTCTCTGAGAAAATAGGAACCCCACGATTGTGGAAGAGTGTAAAGTACTCAACTTTATCAGTTGCCACATGTCTTGCATGTCTTCACCTGTCATTGAAATCTCCCAGAAATAGCTCTTACGTGTCATAGGAATTTGTCATAACTGTTTCAGCCATGATCTCCTTACACACAATTCAAGATGCCGACACATCAAGTGGAGTGACACATCAACATGCCAACTAGACATGTACACTCACACTTAATTACATTATTTGCAAGAAAATACATTTTACAAAACAAATAATAAGAATAGGAATTATCCAAGGTTGAGACACCTTATTCCTAACATATAGATCCATTTATGCCAATATTCTAGAGGAAGTGTTCGAAGCTTCACCTAAATAGGGACCTAGTTGAATTTTTACATGGACAAGTCAAAACTGATATTCCAACTTTTCAAGAGAGGATATATTTTCAAAATAACCAAGGCCCACAAAGAATAACATCCTTTCTCTCCTCAACTTTTTGGAAGGATTAAACTAAGAGAGTTTTAGGAATAGTAGCCACCTATAATTAACTAGTAGCAATCTATGTTGGAATACCCTAAATTATTGAGAGGGAGGTTGAATTACATATAATTCAACTAGATTTATCAAATAAAACCTAATAATTGATTAATCACATGCATATCTCTTATTATAGCAGTAAGATTAATGACATAACATATAAATCAAACCAAAAGAGGATAGGAAAATATTTACATTGATAGGATTGAAGAATACTGAGAGGGGGGTGAATCAGTATTCTAGCTCCTTTAACCAAATCAAACTTGTTGCACAACCATATCAATGAATAAACAAAAATTAAACTGAAATAGAATAAGAACACAATGCATGAACTCATAACACCATATTTTTTATGGAAATCTTGTTAAGGGAGAAAACCATGTTGGGAATTGTGACCCACAAGAATTAATCTACAGAAGTAATTATCCTTGTTAAAGGATTAAGGATGGTATGAAAGGGAATGCACAAGGCATTAGGCACTTGCCTGGAGCATAGTGATCTATTACTAAAACAAGGCCACAACCTTTTGAGGGATAAAACCCTTATAAAATAATAAAACAGGTGGGCTACAACCCAGGTTAACTACACAATAGCATCTCACATACTTGATCATTCCAACTATAAGTGCACAAACAATTTCATCAATGTCCTTTGCCTATTTGCATTAATAGATCATAAACACAACATTATCTTTTCTTATATCATCACCTCCATACCATACATCAATGATCCAAAAACTTGATCTCTTATATCAACAAAAAAAATATGACTTAGTCAGCCCAAAACATAAATAATGAAACGTCTAGATCTATTCGCTAAATCTTAATCAAATCTCAAGATAGTAGCTTTATATACAATAAGAATACTCTCCATAGTCAGATCTAACATGCTTAATCATCAAACTGGTCCTTCACATTGATTTACCAAGTTTTCCTAAGGATTTTCCTGAAACTATCCTATTCGTGGAAAAATACTATCAAAATTGAGTTCAACATAGAATATCTCACGCATCCAAAAATACCAAAACCTATGATGATCCAATTAGACATATCATGATGTCTACTTTCAATATTTGGCTTTGTAGCTTCTAACTCTATAACATATGTTAATACCAAGTTGATCTTCTTGATTGTATCATTATTTATCTTCCATACTTCGTCATTATCATGATCATCAAAATAATTGGTAAACTCAAAATTTTGTAGGGTGGCCAAGATTAAAATGTATTGATGTCATCAATGATAACATATCATGCAATAACAGGTAACTCCTACCAACATAAACATCACAAAACACATATTTATAAGTACAAACCCCTTGAAGGGTGAAAACCCACTCAAAAAATCAACTCCATTATGCCTTACAGGCAACCTCGCTGGTGAAAATTTAGGAGCACCAACTCCAAGCCTCATTGGCTATACAAAAGTATCCCTGGCTATATTCAGGGCACTAACCCTAGGAGCACCAACCCCTCACAAATTTAAAAGAACCAACTTCAAGGAGCACCAACCCCTTTGCACAAAACATAGAATAAAATAACTCAAATAAAGAGGGTTCCTCTATTTCACTATAAAACATCATTCAACTCCTCTCCTATACAATAATAAAGATAACATTAACACTCTTCTACAAAATTCATTGAGTGTTAATACAAATAAATATATAATCCTATCATTCACACTCTCGTTCCAATTTTCCCTACTAAACAAAATTTTCATCTACATAAATAATAATAAACACGAAAACCCACAATTGTGTTGGTATTTTGATGGATTTTGGGTGAAGTCATAGGGAATCACTTGTTTGGTTGTCATTGATGGAAACTAAGTCAAAACAGTAATAGAATATAACAAGTAAAGTGAATATATAATCGGTAAGAAGGATTCATGTTTGGTATTGCAAGAAATTGGATAAGTCTAGAAGATTGGTAGACAGTGCGGACAAAAATTTGGTGGTGATCATGGTAGTAGTGGAATCATGAGGAGCAGTCATAGGTAGCATCAAAAAGTTCACATTTTAGTGTGATTCCCACCACAACTCATTTGGTTGATCAGAAAGAGAGTTTTTGATGTCACAGACACTCTGACAGGGAAGAACACTTGTGTTCTTGAGCAACTGTTGGTAGATCCCAGATAAGTGAGTAGTATAGTAAGTGCACTGATATCTAATGATGTGATGATGTGGAATAGAGGTTATGAAGTGATGATTTTACATTAATGGGATCAATGAAATTGTATGAGGTGAATTTATGGAGTTGCATTGGAGAAGTCAAAATTTGTTTGACTACCTTCGAGATATAACTTTTAAAATTGATTTTGATCCAACACATTCATGATAAAATGTGTTATACATTGATATTATCACTTTGGCACATGGTTCTTATGTGGGAAATAATTTGAATATTATTTTTAGTATATTTAATGTCGATGCAAGTTGTGTTAGGGATAATAGTCCACCAACACAATTGAGAGGGAGGTGAATCAGTTGTGAGACAGATTATTAAACATTAAACTTTATAAACAAAACTTTCATCCAAATGATAACATAGTAAATGCCAACACAATAACACAATCCTTTGTTGTCGAGGAAACCCTGTTAAAGGTAAAACCTTGGTGGGAATTAGAACCCACAAATAATGTACTGAGAGTATAGTATCCATGTTAAAAGGTTTAGCCATGTAAGGAGATTATTACAGTATTACAGTACATAGTCCCTATTAAAGGATAGACCATGTTAGGAGTCAAGAACAATGGTGGGCTCCCTGCCCAGGCTCATTGCCTAAAGAAGGTTAATGCCACCCTCAAGGACTTACAGTCTGAAACGCAAGTGTATATAGAAAATATACAATCTCGTGAACTGTCTGATAGAAAATGTCTTTGCTTGGTCGATTCCAATGAAGTACAATAACCATATCTTCTACTCTACATCCAGTAGAGAATCAAGGTTGCAGCTTCCATACTTCTTTGTCTCTTCATACATACATACACACATCTTTTCAAAAGAAAAGATCTCTCATATATACCCTATTAAAATAATTGATTAGGTCGGCCAATTAAGCTTTCCCAATATACAAATAATTATTTAACCCCTAGCAAAGATACACATGGTACCTACAAAAAGTATACATCAATTAAAATACATCAGATATAATCCAAGATCTGTAATCCATGCTCGTAATGGACAATACACGCTACATCTCTGAAGTCGGCCCTAAATAGGTCTCCTCCAGAATACATGCCACAGTTGACATCATCAAAACTCATACAACTTTTGACCCATAAAAAAATTCCTAAACATGTCTTTTTTCATCCCTTAAGCTAACATAACATGAATCATCATCGCCTATAAGATATACTGAAAACATAGAGGCTTGCTCTGTCAATCATCACTGTCACGGTCTAGAAACTAGTCTTCACCAAAACATCTGTAACTCATCCAATATGCAATATTAAGCCAAGTGACCTTAGAAATAAGATCAGCATACATCCTTCTACATGTCCCCATCTTCATTCATTCTGATTCAATCGTACAGTATCCGTACACTTATGTCAGTCATCATACAACAATCTGTTCTTCCTCCATAGAAACATATGTTGACATCAGTGAAAACACATGAATGCCAACAACATCAGTAGTATCCAATTCCAACATCATCCAACAATCCCCCTTTGGCATTGATGGAAACATATGGGAAAATCCATCAACCCAAAAGTACTCTCTCTTAATACAATCTTATCAGTATCATTAACACAACTCTCCCTAAAATAGTAGGGATTTTAACATAGAATCTCTCCCCCTTTGAAAAAAAATGGAAAAGGGTGTCATAATTCATCTTCATAAATCTTCTACAAGGTGTAGCTTTTTCAAATCTTCATGTCTGTAACAACCAGGTGTAAAGACACCCAAATATTTTATGTAGTGTTCCTATGATCACTCCGCCTGAGGAGTAGATCTATACATCAAGTCTAGAAAATGATATAGCTCTAAAAGCCATTAGACTGATGCATATTTGCATCAATTAATTACCCCAAGGAGGGGTTCTCACCCCAAGCATGCTTCTGAGATACTCAAAACTATCTTTTTGCAAAGTTTTTGTAAATATATTTGCTATTTGATTCTTTGTGCTAACACACTCCAATCTGATCTCCTTCTCTGCTACCTTGTCTCTCAAGAAATTATACTTAATAGAAATATGTTTAGTCTTTGAATGCATTACAGTATTCTTTGACATATTCACTGTGCTATTTTTATCACAATGGATAACCACTGTCTCTTCAAAAAATATTCCAATGTCCTTCAGTATTTGTTTCATCCAAACAAGTTGTGTACCATATATAGCAGTAGCAACATATTCAGATTTGGCAATAGACTAGGCTATACAATCATGTTTCTTACTTAACCATGAAACCAGCCTTTTTCCAAGGAAAAATGTTCCTACACTTTTACTCTTCCTATCATCCACACTACCTGCCCAATCACCATCAGTATAAGCATGTAAAATAAATTTATACAATTTTTCATACCATAACCCATACTCTATTGTTCCTTTCAAGTATCTAAAAATTATTTTCACATCAGCAAGGTGTATCTCTTTAGGATCTGCTTGATATCTTGTCACAATTCCAACTGCATTGGAAATATTTGGTCTGGTGTGAGTTAGATATTGTAGACCTCCAATTATTGATCTTTACTTTTACTAAAAACACTCTGATTTTCATCATTATTAGTAAGTTTATAACTAGTCACCATAGGTGTCCCAATAGGTTTACAATCTTCCATTCCAAATTTCTTTAACATTTCCTTAAGATACTTTGTCTGAGATATAAAAATACCATTCTTGTTCTAATTAATTTCCAAACCAAGAAAAAATTTCATCTCACCAATCCTTGACATTTCAAATTCATTGTCCATCTCTTTCGAGAACCTTTTACTCATTTTATCATTACCTCCAAAAATGAAATCATCAACAAAAACTTTTATGATTAGAATTCCATCTTCACTAGTTCTTAATTATAAATTACTGTCTGCATTACCTTTTATGAAACCAACACAAAGTAGATACATGTCTAGTCTTGCATACCATGCTCTTAGTGCCTGTTTCAGTCCATATAATTCTTTCTTCGACTTACAAACCATGTCTTCATCTTCTATCAAAATAAATCCATCAGGTTGCTCTATGTATACCTCTTCCTCCAAATCTTCATTCAAAAATGCAGATTTTGCATCCATCTAATATACCTTAATGTCTTTATGTGCAACATAAGAAAGAAATAATCTCATTTCTTCCAACCTAGCAATGGGATCAAATGTCTCTTCAAATTCTATGCCTTCTTGTTCCAAGTAGCCTTTACATACTAATCTAGCCTTATTTCTTACCATTGTTCCTTCCTCGTCCATTTTGTTTCTGAAAACCCATTTAGTTCCTATCACATTCTTTTTTTTAGGCCTTGGAACCAATTCCCAAGTGTTTCTTTTCTTTATTTGTTCTAATTCTTCCTACATAGCTTTAGTCCAAGATTCATCTCTACATGCTTCATGATTATATTTTGGTTCAACTTGAGAAATCAAACAAATTTCATCTCTTACTTTTGATCTTTTCATATTTCCTCTATTTGCATCACCAATGATTTGATCTTCAGGATGGTTCTTCTTAACATATCTCAGAATCTTAGCAGTTGCAATAATCTCATTTGATTCATCTTAACAAACTTTGATGTCATTATCAATCTCCAAAGATTCTGCAGGATCAATAGTGACCTCCTTAAACTCTACAATCTGACCACAATCATACATTCTCTCTTGAATCTGAAACATTTCATCTATCCTCACATTAGCACTTTCAATCAACTTCCTCAATCTCAAATTGAAACATTTATAGGCTTTTCTCTTAGTAGAATAACCAATGAAGATACCTTCATCACTTCTAGCATCAAACTTCCCTTTCTCATCATCTCTTTTGATATAGCATTTACTTCCAAATATTCTAAAATATTTTACAGGAGTATGATTAAACCATAATTCATAAGGAGTCTTACTTGTACCTTCTTTGATCTAAATTTTGTTCAAGGTGTACATAGCAGTACCAACAGCTTCTCTCCAATGAACATGTGATACATTTCCTTCCAGCAACATAGTTCTCATAGCATCTAATATTGTTATGTTCCTTGGCTCTAATATCTCATTCTATTGTGGTGTCCTAGGAGAATATATATGTTTATATATTCCATGCTATTTGTAGTAGGTATTAAACAAGTCTGAACTCACCACCTCTATCTGATCTCAAACATTTTATCTTCAAGCCTGATTCATTCTCAACTTTTTCTTTGAATATCTTGAATTTGTCAAATGTCTCAAATTTCTCTCTAAAGTATGTAACCCCCATTATCCTAGAAAATTCATCAAAAAAAAGTATAAAATACATTTCACCATTGTAAGATCTTGTTCTTGTAGGACCACACACATCTGTATGTACCACATCAACCTTCCCTTTTGTAGAGAAAGATTTTATTTTAAAATTTCTTCTAGTCTTCTTCCCCATAACACACTCTCTACACATATTGTTAGATGGTTTCAAAATCTTAGGTAGATCTCTTATTGCATTATTCATACTTTCCTTCACAATATTATCAAAGTTAACATAAAAAAATCTTCTATGCCATAAACAACTTTCATCAACCTTCACAATAAAACAAGAATCTTCAGATGTATTCAATTCAAATACATTACCTCTGGATTTAGTACCAAATGCGATCAAGTCTCCTAACTTACTTCTGATAGAATATTTCCCATCAATGAATTTCAATTGATAACCCTTGTCCACTGGTTGTCCAACACTCAACAAATTATTCTTAAGTCCATCAACAAGCAATACATTATCAATATTAGTTTTTCCATCCAGAGAAATAGATCGAACTCCAATGATAAGCTTAGGAGTATTGTCACCAAATCTCACAACACCACCATCATATATCTTCAGACTAACAAACTTATTTTTATCTTCAGTCATATGATGTGAACAACCACTGTCAATAACCCATTCAGATTTCTTTTCAACGTGAGATACTAAGGCTCTTTCTTCATGTATAGGTTCATCATCCTTAATAGAAATTAATCCAATCTCATTATAGTCAAAAACTTCATCATCAGAAACACCTTCACTAGAAAAATAACATTCCTTTTCTTTTGAATACTTAGATTTATAAAACTTAGGTTTATTCTTTGTAACCCTTGTAGGAAATCAAGATGCAAAATGACCTATCTTATTGCATGAAAAAAATTTCAAAGGTAAATTTCCTTCAAATTTACCCTTACCTCTCTTTTCTATTCTAGCAATTAGGGCCACAAATTCATCTATCTTCCTTTATTATTCCTCTATATGTTCCCATTCATCATCATATTCTCTAAGTTATTCTCTCAAGTCACTATTGTTGGTGCTCACAATTCCTGATAAGGTATTTTTGTTTCTATGCACAATCACCTTGAACGATGACTCAACTTTAGGTAAAGAATATCCTAGTTCTACGGCCTCAAAGGTAGTTAGTTTCCCAATCAACATATCTCTATTTAATTTTGGTTTCAATGGTATAATCTCTTCTATATCTTATACTTTGGTTCTGTATACAAGTGTCAGGGATTTGAGAATCTTCACAATCACTTCTTACTCACTATAAGTACCTCAAGAGTTCTTGATGCCAATAAAAACTTCATTAATTCTCTTTGAATATGCTCTAATATTCTCATCATCTCCTCTTTTTAATTTTTCCATCTTTTCCTTCCAGTTCTATAACTTTACATGCTTTGTAAACTTATCTCCTTCACATAGTGCTTCCAATCTTGTTGTTGTTTTATTTTGTTTTAACACCATGCAGCTACAATGTAGAAACTAACCTGAATGCAACGTAGGACTTAGTCACTAGGCTTGATCTTGAAAATTTTCATCATTGATCATTTGGGACATCGGAGTCAATATGACCCATATTGGTTCCACTGCAACCATAAAGATATGAGTATGACTTTCATTGGATAAAATGTAGGAAACCAATGTAAGTATCGAAGCATAAAATCTAAGATGACCTGAACATTGTTACTATTTGATGTTGCAAGGGTACACCAATATTGAGGCAGATAGAGATGAGATAACCATGAGTGTAATCTTTTATAAACAAATAGATTAAAAATATTTAAGGAGATATTTTCGACCTCATATTGGCACGCAAGTTAATAGAGTCAAGGTATGTGAGGCTTTTCCACCTGAATGTGGAAGGTCTTATTACAGACACCCAATTTACTTGATGTTGTTGGATCATTGGGATCAACCAAAAAGTAGCAATAAAAAGAAATATTAGTGAAAAAGCATTGATAACAGACAACATCGAAAGAAAATTTCAACGTATCTTCAGTAGATTTTTGTGAGCATTTTGTGTTTGTTTGTGTAGCGTATCAAGAAGCATCATCATGCTTGATTGTTTTTGATCTAGTGTTTAAGGTTTACGTTGTGTTTATCTAATGTTTTTTGACAAATACAAATGTATCCAAATAGGTAGTATTAAGAAACATTGTTGATTTGGGTGTTGAGAAACATTAGTGTGTCAGTAACAAAATATCCTTCAAAAATGACTAAGATATTGGCTGTGGTTTTGTTCATCGAATTGATCAAATTAGGGCCCTTTACCCCTAGTAAAGACTCCAATTAAAAATGACTGACCTGACTCATACTACTATGACAAAGCTGATTCGATTGCCCCCTGAGTATGACTCTGGATTAGTTTCAAATCAAGAGGTTTCTCAGAAGAACCAAAGTGTCACAAAAGTGACTAAAATCTATGCACAAACTGAAGTGAAGGCATTTCCAAGATTGAGCATTGATAGATGGAGAACTTGAGTACAAGAGGCACATGTTTACCATGTTTTCATTGAGCTACTTTTTTCTTTCTTTTTCAATTTTTTTATATTTTTCATATTTTTCCTTCTTTGTATTTTTCATTTTTTTTTGTATTTTTCATTTTTTATATTTTTTTGTTGATTCATCAAGGCGCATGTTGCCATGTTTTCACCAGGATGATCTTTTGTTTAGGAATTTTAGATATTTACATGTTGTTGGACATGGAGAATGCTCAGGTATAGAACTTCTTTAGATGGAGAGTGTTAATGGGCTCCCAAAGTTATTCTACTTCTAGTGTAGAGAGTCAATAGGATCTAGAGCCAAATGTTGCGGTGATAATATATGAAACCAGTCGGTTGGGTTCAAACTTCCCCTTTCTCTTGGTGTGACTGATTGCGGGGATTGTTTCTCAACACGATATCACTAACCTGAAGTTCTCTTGGTTTTACCTTCTTATTATATCATCTTGACATTCTCTTTTGATAATCTCTATGGTGATCGAACACCGCTTGTCGATGTGCATATAGCAGTTCCAGTTCTTGTAGTATTGAGACCCTACATTCTTCATCTATGATCACTCTATGTAGAGAAACCCTCAGAGATGGTATTTCTACTTTTATGGGTAAGATTTCTTCTATCCATGTACTAGAGAAAAGGGTGTAGCACCAGTAGGCATTCTGATGCTTTTCTTGTAGGTCCATAGTACAAGATTGATCTGCAAATGCCAATCCTTTCCATACTTTTTCAAAGTTTGATGAAATATCTTCAAAAAATTCTTGTTGGAGGCCTCTGCCTGTCCATTTCCTTATGGGTAGTAGATGGAAGAACAGTGTTATAGGATTTTGAACTTATCATAGAGTTCATCCATTTTATCATTCTTAAAATGTCCTCCATTATCAGTTATAATGGATGAAGGAATACCATATCGACATATTATGTGGTTCAAAATAATTAAGGCCACTTGTTTTCCACTTGCTCTAGTGAGTGGGATTGTTTCAATCTTATTAATGAAATATTTGGTTTCTCTTATGATGAACGTGTGTCTATTTGAGGAGGGTGGATGTATCTATCCCCTTAGGTTAAATTTCCATTACTAAAAGGGCAAATGTATGATAAAAAGGAATGAGCTCCCTTTCTAGAGTTTGTATAATATTTCCATGCAGCTAGAATTTCTTAGATGTCTGGGCATATATGATCGCTTCCTTCTCCATGTCTGGCCAGTAGTAACCCACCCTTAGTAGTTTTCAGGCTAGAGTCAGGCCATTAGAATGAGAACCACAAAAACCATCATGGACCTCAGCTAATGCACATTTGGATTCCTCTATTTCTAGACACCTAATAAATATATCATCTAGTCCTCTTCTATACAATTCTTTAGCTATAAGAACATACCATGAGGCATTCTAGATTAGGTGTTGCTTTTCAATACGGGTTAGCACATCAGGATTGACCTAATGGCGTAGGTAGGCGTAGATGTTTTTGTAGAAAGAGGACTTATGTCCTATGATAGAAAAAATAATGTGGGATTCAGGAGATTATAAGTAGGGAAATGAAGCTCTTCCACCAGGAACTCATAGTGGAAGTCTTCTCTTTTTGTTGCAAGGAAGCCAGTGTATCCATTGCATCGACCACTCTGTTTTGTGTCCTCGGGAATTATTGAAACATGATAAAGGTAAATTATTTCTTGAATTCATCAACCATTTTCTTGTAGGGCATTAATTTATCATCTTTTATCTGATAAACATCATTATTTGGTTGATGACTAGTTGGGATTCACCATGGATGTGCAACTCGAAGATGTTCCATTCAATAGCCAACTTGATTTTATTCACCAAGGCTTCATATTTGGCTATGTTGTTTGTATAAGGGAACAAGAGCTTGTAATCATTTGGAATAGAATAGATCTAAGGAGTGATGAACAATAGACCTATAAAAGAACCTTGTTGTGTGAAGGAGTCATCAAAGAACATTTTCCAAGATATATGAGTGATATGCAAAATGGATCCATCTGGAAATTTAGCATTGATGGGTTGATCATTCTATATTGGAGCTTCATCCAGTTGATCTATGATATATTCCCCTTGATGGCCTTGCGTTCAACATATTCAATCTCAAACTCACTAAGGATCATGACCTATTTAGCTAACCTACTAGTTAAGGTGGTTTTTCTCAAGGTGTACTTCAATGGATCAATCTTCATGACCGATATGACAGAGTTTGCCAACATATAATGCCTTAGTTTCTGGGATGCAAACACCACTACTAGGAAAGATTTTTCAATCACTGAATAGTTCATCTTGTATGAGACCAAAGTTCTACTGATGTATTGGATGGCTCTTTCTTTCTTATTCTCATCTTTGTGTGGAATGAGTGCCCCCAGTGACATTGTGGTGGCTGAGATGTAAAAAATCAATGGTTTTCCTTAAATAGGAGGCATTAGCACTGGAAAACTTTATAGATACTCTTTGATGAAATTAAATTTCTTGTTATATTCCTCATCCCATTGATATCTTACTCCTTTGCGTAGAGTTTTTGGAAATGTTTGTGACTTATCAGCCAGTTGGGAGATAAACCTTCTGATAGACCGGATCCTTCCTTGGGGTGTTCTCATCTGACTGATGTTCTTGGGTGGTGACATCTCCATGATTTGTTGTATCTTGGCAGGGTCCACCTTGATTCCTTATACTGAGACAATGTATCATAATAGTTTACCAATTGTTACGCCAAATGTACACTTCTTTGGATTCAATCTAAGCCTGAACTATTCCATCATGTCTAGGATCTTTCCCAGATCTTGTAGATGTTTGGATCATTTCATGGTCTTTATGAGAGTATCATCCACATAATCCTCCATGTTTTTGTGCATCATATCATGAAAGATTGTTTTTATAAATCTTTGATAGGTAGCTCCTGCATTTTTTAATCCAAACAGCATGAAATTCTAGTAGAAGGTCCCCCAATCACATGTGAATGTGGTTTTTACTTGATCCTTAAGAGAAATTTTGATCTGATTATATCTTGGGAAGTCATCCATTAGGGAGTACATCTCCTACCTAGCTGTCATATCAACGAATGTGTCAATATTGGCAAGAGGAAATTCATCCTTCAGATAGGCTTGATTGAGATCCCTGGAATCAGTGCACACCCAAATGGACTTGTCAGATTTTTACATAGGCACAATGTTAGAGATCCATTTTGCATAATCAATGGCTCTAATGAACCCATCTTTGAGAAAATTTTCCAGTTCTTCTTTTACCAACAAAGAAACATGAGGATGCATCTTTCTGAGTTTCTGCTTCACTGGTTTGACTCCAGGTGTGATTGAAAGATGGTGCATTATACGATCTGGATCTAATCCTAGCATATCTAAGTAAGTCCATGGAAAGTTGATTTTCTTTTCTTTGAAGAATTTAGTGAATTATTTTAGCTCTTTTGTGGATAAGGATTGTGCAAGTGGATCATATGCAGATGTTCCTTTGTTCCAATGTTCATAGGTTGTGTTATCTCAATCAACACTGATGACCACTCTTGAAAGTGACTAGGAAGGATTTCAAGTACCCCATCCTTCGGTGCCTCAGAGAAGTTTCACCATCGGATGTGTCTTTTATTTTTACTATTTTATGTTTTGAAACTATCATAATGTGATTTGTTCCTTCAAAATTTTTATTTATTTTTTATTTGATTTTCTAACTGAGGTAATTGATATCCGCTTCATTCATATTCATGCTCATTTCACTAGTGGAAGAGGTGACTGGCTCAATAATATTGAGGTAACAGGTTAATCCAAACTCATTGGGGAATGTAGACATTTTATTGAGGTAATAAGTTTGGGATGCATGAGTGGCAGGGGTTTGACAGGTTCAAGAGTGTTCATGGTATGTTTTTCATAGACTTGGACCGTTAAATAGAGACCTATATTGGTACCCTGTATAGACACATTCAAATCGGTAAGGCCCTAATAGCATCATCAAATCCCATATCATAGATTTGAGAATCTAATTCCTCAAACTTAGTCCTTGCGCCTTCACCTAGTACAAGTTAGGTCACATATTGTTGCACTGTATCAACCTCCTTATCTTAGGTTTCTTCAGAGAAACTATCAAACTCATACTTGTCAGAGTATGTTTCAACATGGTCTACCATGTCTAGGATGTGAGTGAAGTCCACTCTTTTCCCCCAATTTAGATGATTCCTTCCCTGGAATTATGCTACATTTATGTCCTCTTCTTCTTCATTAAGACTTTTTTGGGAGGTCAAATCTTTTTCTTGATCAGCAACCGCTAGTTGTTCCTCTGAGACTCTCTCTTTAGTAGTGTTTACCTATAGATTTTTTATTTCTTCCATATTTATAATAGATTGGATAAATAGAGGGATGGGATAAGGATACACATCTTCCTCATCAGAGTCATTCCATTTGTAGACAGGTCTTTCTCTATCCCTCTTTCTTTGGATCATAAGAAGCCTAGGCACATTGTATCCCTAGAACTTATGTGTTAGAGTTTAATGGGTTCCACAAGACTATTTTGATTACATACTATGGGACCTTTCTCTCGACAACCCATGCATCAAACCAGTTCATATCCTATGTCATACTTCTATGAGGATATCTTGCAATGTTTCACATCATTGTCCTTAGGTTCTCTATACAGCCATTCCAAGATGGCTTCTTCCTCCTTTTCATCCTCTAGTGGCACAGCTGCCTAGATAAACCTGCCATCAAATATTACCCTTGGTGATGTTGTTGATGGTTTCATCTTTTCTGATGGTCTTCCATAAGACCTTGGTGATGTAGGAAGAGATGTGACTAAGATAACAATTTCTATTATGTACTCACCCATGCCAGTATTTCTAATTTTTTGCTTCTTCCCCATTTCTTTCATCAACTCATTGGCTGACTCTGAAGTCGAAGCTTCTCTATTGTGCAAAATGAGAGTGTCTGATGATTTCCTCAGTGCATTACAGGAATAGATAACATTTGTAGGAATGGTGAATTCCACACCATTGAAGGGTGGTTTGATGCACTAATGATAAGTAAACAAGATAACTTTGATCTCATGGATCTAGCATCTGCCCAACAAGATGTTGTAAGCCATCAGAAGATCCAGCACCTAGAATAAGACCTCTCTTTCAAAAGATCCCACTTTGATAGGTAGGTTCATGAGACTTTTGGAAGATATCTCTTATTCATCGTATGACTTGATTGTTATTTTATTTTTAGGATCAATGGCATGTTCTGAAAAAACCCAGTTGTTCAATCATCTTGTAAGTGCAAATGTTCAACCCTGCCCCTCCATCTATCAATACCCATTTGAGATAGTACTTTTGGATCATGAATTCAATGTACAGGGGGAGGTTGTGGGGTGACTCAAAGAATTATCATCTTCTTCTAAAAATGACAAGTAGTGAGGTGAGGTCAAGTGACCCACAATGGATTGAAGCTGATCCAAATCTAAGTCCTTAGGGACATTGGCAAGAGACAAGGATTTTTTTATAACCTCTCTTTGAGATGGAGAGATCTTAAGATACTCAAAGATTGAGATCTAAGCATTCATTCTTTGTAGTTGCTTGATAATGATGTAGTCAGCAGCATAAGAAGAAGTAAGTTGTTTGGATTTTGAGACCTTTGACATAGTCATAGCTTGTGTTTTTTAGGTTAATATAGAAGGTTTGGATGTCACTAGTTTGTTGGTAGACGTAGAGGGGTTGGAGGGTCCAGCTCCTCTCAAAGTGACCTTTTCTTGCATGTGGGTCACAATATTGGCTTCTCTAGACTCTTTCTCACTTTTCTTGACAATGATGACATTGCAATACTCCGCAGAGACTAGCTCAAGAATGTGGATGATGTTATCATCATTGGTTATGTAGGTGTGATTGATTCTATCACCTTTCTTGGAGCTTTATTCTTTCTCATACTTAGGTAAGGGATTTTTGAATGCTTTGTAACTAGAATTCATGGCATGATTGCCAACTGTAATTGTTTTTTATCAATGAGGTCTTGGATCTCATGTTTGAGTCTCATGGAGTTTTTAGTTGTGTGACCCTTGTTACTATTAAATTCATAGTAGTCATTTTCAATCCACCATTTTGGTTTTATCTCTAGTTCATATGGTTTCGAGTTACCTGGAAACTTGATCAGTTTTTTTTCTAGTAGAGTCTTAAGCATCGATTCATATGATTCACCCAAAGGAGTGAAGTTTTGATTATGCTTGGCCCAAGATTTTTCCTTCATGAGATTATTGATTCCTTTTGAAAGAGCTTGTGTGGTTTTTTAAGCATCTATTAGGGATTTTGTTTCACTCATCAAGTTGAAGACTGTTGGTTTTGGTTGAGGAGAAACATGATCAACTACTCCATCATTTACCACATGTTTGTTTTTGTTCCAGTATTTTTTCTTATCCTTGGAACTGGAACTATACTTTCTTTCCTTATAAAGGGTAACCTTACCATTTTTTACAAGTGCATTTTCTATTTTCAGTGTACTCTTCACTATTTTATCAAAAGTGGGGAGATCTTACATCTCAATAGGGTATTTGTATTTGGGTAGTAATGTGTTGGTAAATATACACATTTTCTCAGACTTTGCTAAGAGAAGTGGATATCTAGAAAAGACTCTCCTCCATTGCTGGAGAAAACTTAGGAAAGGCTCTACCATTTGTTGTTGGGTATTGCACAGGTCGATCATGAGTATGGGATGTATGTTGTAGGAGTACTATTGTAAAAATAGATTTATAAATTTATCAAAAGTTTTTATTCCAATGGGTAACTTTGAAAAAAACTTCATGGCTTAGCCACCTAAACTTTGGGGAAAGAGATGCATGAGATACATCTGTTTGTGCATAAATTGTGTGCAAAGTGTATAATTCCCAGACATGATCATGTGGATCATATTGATCTCCATACTTGTCAAACTTGGGAATGTCCAATCCATTGGAAACGCAGGTAAGTACAAATCTTTGTCAAAAGGAAATGGACAAATGGCTTCCATAGATTATTTCATGGTCTCTTTCTCTCTTTCCTTTCTCATCTCTTTCACTTCAGTTTGCAAGGCTTGTAGTTGTTTGGTTACTAGTGTCAAAGGAGTTTCTTCTTCTCTAGAAATAACCTTTGTAGCCCTATAGTGAGGAGGAATTTGGGCTCCTTGTGCTAGTTCAAGAAAGTGTTTTTCCTTATCTCGATTCATGATGGTCTTCATTACCTTGAGGAAATATCTATCATTTAGACATCTGGTAATTTTGGCTTTGTTAGGCTCAGAATCACTCGATGAGTGTTGTCTATTGGTAGCTTGAGTACTAGCATTGGGATCTTAGCACCTAGATTGATCTCTTTCTTGAATTTCTCCTAACATCCTTGAGTCAGGTGATCTATTTCAAGGGGAGATTGGCCTTCTTGAAGTCTATGGTTCCTCTATGAAAAGAGGGTTTTCCTCAAATGGAAAATACGGTCTCTCCTCTTCTTGAAATTATCTAAAGGAGATTTTGGTATGTATAGGCATGAATAAATTGAATTGTTAAATAGGTTCTAAAGTAATATTGGTGTTTTGACTAAGTCCAAGACTAAAGATGGTGACAAAAGGATAAAGTCTAATTGAGAAGGAGAAGAAAAAGAATTTTATTTTGTGTCAAGGTTAACAAACCTGCACTCACTAATCATAATAAGGACAACATAGACAAAAGATGATCAAATTGATAGTGGCGGATTGATAAATGGACTACCACAACAAACTAAAATTTGTGACAAAAGAAGTCAAGATAACAGTGGATTATAACCAAGGAAAAAACTAGGATGAGCACATTGTTCCGGATTAGAATTTTAGGAGATAGTAAAAAACCTAACTAGAGATCAGGAGCACAGTAGAAATAAGGTCAAAAGAGAATCTGGATAATTTTATCAAAAAGTAGTAAGAGTGAGTGTAGACTCGTACAATCATTCCCCATAGGTGATACAAGGAATTAAGTTTCTCATACTGGAATGGATACGACATATCAGAATAGGTCAAAACTTACAAGAAATTAACATCCCATACGAGTACTCTCACCTTATGATATGAACATTCTCACTAGGTGATATGAGTAAATAGGAGTAGGCTCCTAATTTTTACAAGTCAAGATACATGATGGTATGAGAATACAGTTTTCTACTCTCTGTTGTAGAGTTTTCCAATTTTTGATTTCATGTTTCAGGTTTTAAAACATGTTGAACACATCATATAATAAAGTAACCCAAGTATAGTAAGAAAATAGTAGATCCTAAGGAGATTGGCTCAGTGGAAAAATCCTCTCTCACAAACGTAGGTACACACCCAAGAGATAATTAGAATACAATCAAAACCAACCATGTAAGAGGTCTAGTGATGTTGTATTATCCAAATCCAAGCGCTAATGGGGGCATGATATGTTGAGTGTCTTGGGGGATTTACTATCTCCCTTGCACTTGGATTATCCCACTTTCAGAGGTGATTCAAGTAGCTTCTATTCTAGGTTCTTAGTAAAGGTCTCTATTTGGATACATCCTTTGGGTCTATACAAGTGAATTTGAGGCCTATAGCCCCAAAAAGTACCTTAGCACGAGTAGTCATGAAACATGATTAAGACTCGAAGACCCTATTATGTGTTACACGAGAGACAAGTATAAGCTCAAATCATATTATCTTTTGAGACTTTAATCTCAAGGAAGAAATTTATATATAGTGAGTTGGAGCTACTTGTTGTTATCCCATCCTCACTTGGGTCATTCTCACAAGTTGATTACTTTTCCCACTATGATAGGCCTGTTAGTAATAACTGAGAGAGGGGGTGAATCAGTGGCCTCAAAAATGTATCCTTCAAACTTAACCACCAATCAATAAACCTTAGATTATTATGTCCCTACAAGATGCATTCCATGAAATAATAATAGTGATTAACTGTCAGTCGATTTTCTCTGTCAATCCTTATTCTTTCTTGATTACCGATAAGCAGTATAACTATTTACCGAAACTTAGTAAATAAGCAGAGTATACCGATCAATCTAGAGTTAGCTATATAAGATGCAAGATAGTAAAGAAATGAATCATAAACACATAACACATGAATTTTAATGTGGAAACCCTATTAAGGGAAAAAAAACCACTGGGACCGGTACCCCAAATTTTCACTCTTCTAAAGTGAGCCCTGTTAGGAGCCAACCCTATTAAAGGTTACAAATACACTATTAAGTGTGACCTTGTTAGAGGATTTTATACATAGAGGTTGTCACTTAGTATCGGGAATCTATTTCTACCATCCTTGAATTAGCCTCCTTCTTAGATTTTCAATAGGTATCGGTCAAGTCCAATGCTACTTTCATGAATTAACCTTTTTGGTACTCCTTGAGATGTACCTCAATATATAGAAGACTGTTAAGTCCTACTCAATTAAGAGACTTGATACTTTAATGGTTAAACTGAAACACTATGACCTATTCATATTGCAACTATGAATTGCAGATTTTTAGATCTATTTAAGTACATTACCTCTCTGACCAATGTATCAATTCAATCCTTGTGCTCCATACTTTCTTCTCTGTGATGTTGTGCTCATTGTTCGTCGGTGTCTATAGAATTCCTTAGCTCTTCCTTGAGCTTGTTTGATCAACACTGCATGAAGTTTTTCTTCATCAGTTTCTCTTTAGCATCCTCTTTCTATTAACTCCCCTTAATCCCATTCATAAATTAATTAAGCTTGTCTCTTATATAGACATAATATTCCTCATTTCTTGATTCTTGATTCTTGGCGTGATAAACAATCTAGCCAATTAGATTTAAAGAATAAATCCTGATTTATCTCATATATATCTTCTTTCCAACTATACAAATCATCTTTAAATCAATCACTTATCTCTGGTCAAATAAAACAAAGTAGACAACTAGTTAAGTCTATTTTTAGCTCTTCCAGCTAGATATTTTGTCATTTTCTGAACTCTCTATTATGTCAGTCAAAAATTTAGTTAGTCGTCAGTGACAACTAACTGATCCATTAGTGAGACTCCAGTTAGCTTTGTGATTTCCATCTATTGGGAATAATGGAAATTTTTCTTGTCGGGCAACTCTGCATCTTTGGTCATCGATCACTTTGAGTCTTTAGCTCGTTGGAAAACCTTCTAACTTTTCTCGTCAGGCATTCTATGGTTTTTCTTCTTCAGGAAACACTATGCTTCTGATCATTGGGTATCACTATGACTATTCTTCTTTGGTTTGACCAATGGTGTGCACTCTGTCGGTGTTGCTTGTCACTTAGTGAATACTTAACTTTTATGCATTGCTGAAAGCATAACCTTGCTTCCTTTGGTTCTCTGAAGTCTTTGGCATTTTGTACATGACCGTACAGCTGATATTAAGTTGACATCAATGATAATATAGTCCATTAATTTATTTAATGACCTACATTATCTTTCAACTTAACATTATAAAACATTCAATCAGTTACATGTCATCAATCTCTCCTTTTGGCATTGATGGCAACATACTATATTATCACACTATATTATTTCTAATACAATATGAAATACAATAGTTGAGATTCATCAAACTACCAATATTTTTTTCTGTTTAACTGATAAATGTCTGACCATTGATAAGCTCTATTTTAGCTTAGTTTTGATTTTTTCAGCTCTTTGTCTTCTGATGTGTTGTTTTTTCTCCTTGTGTCAATTTCTCTCCCTTGATTGTTCTTCTCTTTTGATGTCTTTTCTCTTGTCAACAACTCTCCCTTTGTATAATCTTTCCATACAATTTCTCTCCCTATTAGAGTAATGTGATAATGGATAATCTCTCTCCCTTTGAAAGCAATGCCAAAAAAATATCTCACAAATATCTGACATTAATGTCAACTAATAATTTCTCTCCATCCATAATATATTCCTTGAATTTCCCTTATCCATCAGCAATACAACAATATTCTCTAGTGCTCGGTGCTGATATATACCTGTCTGTATATAGATGTAGCCTTGAAGTTCATCTCTTTGCTTGCATCAAAATTAATGATATTCTAATAAAATGTAGGCTGATGTTGTTGGATGATATCAGTTTTGGTTACTGATCATGTTGTTGATATTCATGTTTTGTCACTGATGTCAACATATATTTCTATGGAGAAGACTGACTGACTACTTAACTAGAATGAGTGTACGGACACTATATGGATGATCTAGAAGGAGAGAAGTTGGATTTATGTAGAAGGTTATGTTCTAATATTACTCCTAAGGTCACTTGAATTTATGTTACATTATGTGGATGTTACAGTTCATTTGGTGAAGACTATTTTTCTGGACTGCAACTATAATTCTAGACATAGAAGGTCTCTGTGTTTCGGGTATATCTTACTTAGGAAGATGTTTCAGAACTTGTGAGATTACTAATGGAGATCTGACATATGATAGTGAAATAGGTTGAGTTAGATTTCTATTTGGGTACTGATGACATCAGCTATGGTGTGTGTTCTGGAGAAGACCTATTTCCTGGATGACTTCAAACTTGTAACGTGTGGAAATTAATTATGAGAGAGGATTTCAGATCTGAAAGTATTTGTGATGAATTGTAAATGTTGTATACTTGTTATAGGTACCATGTGTATCTTAGAAAGGGCTTATGTAATTATTTTTATGATGGCAAGCCTTAATTGGCTGACCTAGTTAATTATGTATTAGGAAAGCTTAAATGGCCGACCTATGAAGGCATTATATTTTACCATTAGTATACTTAGAAGAAAAACATGATCTGCACCATCAGTTTAATCTATGTTGATAGATAGGGCACAACACTATCCGATGCCAAGGTTACCCGACAAACACAATTAAGTGTTACCCGATGACAAAAAGGTAAACAATACCCAACGAGTAACAACAATGCTCCTGACAGTACAGCAAAGAGAGGTACCTGACCGATACAGGGAACCCAATGAATAGCTCAGTCAAGGAACACCGACAGATTGCAAGTTCAAATTGACAACCAATAATCAAAAATCATTTACATCCTGCAAAAAGTGGATCCAACTTTCCACGTCAGATAAATCACTAAAGTTTTATTAACTTCTTGATTTTCTTTTAAATCTATTATGTGAGGAGGAAGCAATGTAATCTTTATTGTTTTAATTCATTTTACTATTTTAAAACATGCAAACTAAAGATTAAGGTCAAGTTGTAAACCTTCGATCTGAGAGTTAACATTGTAAATCATGAATTCCAAGATAGGTCAAACACTTGTATAAATAGGTGCTCAATCCATTGAGCATTGTTGTTGTTCAATGAAGATAGTAGCCACGAAGAGAAACTAAAGACCAGACAGATAATTCATGCAGAAGAACACAAATAGATTCAAATTAGTTTTTCAAGAATAGAACAGAGGTTATTGACAAGCAGAGAAAAGGTATTCATCAATCACTTAAGGTGATATTATTATTGTAAAGGGTTTAATGGATCTGTAAATCAGCAATAGTAGATTGCATACAGTCAGGTCAACATTTGTACTCATTCTAACAAGTGTAGTACACTAATGAAATCCTTTCAAGAAAGGTGGGCTTAACCATCCTATTGTAAATCTCATAACTGAGTGCACACTTAAATTAGTGTTGCTAAAGCTCTTAACATAGTAGATCTTAAAAATTCTCCACATTAATACTCTTAACAAGGTAGATCATCAGAAGTGATCAAATTGTAAGCCTTAACCGGCTCCCTTCCATTCTATAGATAGTGAATTTTTGTGGGTGCCATCCCCACCGCAGTTTTTACTTCCTAACAGGATTTTTTTGCAATACCATATCTTGTGTTATGTTTTTGTCAATTTCATGAATGTAAACTATTAAAGATTGTGAACAAATAACAGACACATAAGAAAGTATAACAGTAATGGTTGGCAAATTAGAATTGAATGATTACTAATGATAAATTGTGTAAGGTGATAAAGGTTTTAGAGGTATTGATTCACCCCTCCCCTCTTAGAGCTAAGTATCTTCTTGAAAAGCTTAAAGGCTTAAGAGAAAATATCATACAATGGAGAAGTACAAACTTGATAAGAATATTGAGAACAAAAAGCTTGAGATACAGATATTCTATGAGTAGTATAAAGAAGAAAGAATCAAGATGAGAGAGTTGTTGGATGAAAGAAAAGGTATGGCTACCTAGACCAATGAAAAAGACTATCAAGAAGAAGAGATTCCAGATTTCTTTGAAACTTCAGGATCAAATGCAAGTAATATATCAGATACATTAGAAGAGAACATCACAAATCTAAAGGAGATCAACCTACATCTGACAGAGCAAATAAAGATGTTTCAAATCGGTCAAGAGACCCAGATGGTAAGAATGATTGATGTGATGAGTTTTTCCAGACAAGCTAAAACAGAGAGAAAACTTGCTATTGATGATAGAAGGAGGATTTCAGAGAAACTACAAGAAAAGGAAATGGAAATTCAAAGACATGCTGAGCATCACCATGATCTCACAAATTAGATTATCCTTATGAGTCAAGAAGCAAATAGAATAAATGTGGAACTCATTGAGAGAATACAGATTATCGGTGAACTAAGAGAAGAAAATGAAAAGATAAAGCATGAGGTTAGAATTCAACAACAACACAATGAGATTATCAGAAAGGATGAAGAAAGAAATAAAAGAATGGATGAGTTTCTTGAAGGATAACGAAGAGTCAACAGCAACAACAGTATAGGCTTTACCAAAAATGGAGAATCATCAAATCCAAAGAATGTCTATGAAAATCCAACCAAGGAAGAAAACATGCAAGCACTATGGAAAGCAAGGGCACACATCAAATGCATGCAGAGGTAAAATAAAAGGTACTCCTAAATCTACACCTACATCTTCATTTATAGGATTCTGTTATAAATGTAACAAGAAAGGACATAAGGCTTATGAATGCAAGAGCAAGATAGAAAAGCCAAAGAAGGAAACCAACATGGAAAAATATTGTCCTACATGCAAGATGAATGGGAACACATCTGAAGAATGCTAGAAAAAGAAAAGGCAAGCATGGAAGCCAAAAGGTAAAGAAGTTCCTTATCAACCAAAGAGGATCGGTAATCAATGTGTATGGTATTACAACACTTGGACAAACTATATAGCATGTGGTAGATATGGTCACATTGCTGCAAATTGTATGAGAGCATAGACCAAAAGGTCTAGAGGCTGGTCAAACCCCGAAATGGCATGCTTACACTGTCATAAAATTGGTCATCTCAAGAAAGATTGCAAAGATAGATTGACAGAAACAAGCACATATCCCAATGGCAACACCATTGAAGATATCTAGAGGGAAAGTGACAAAATGTGGATAAAAGCTTCAAGCAATGATGAAGCTGGACCAAGTAATGCAAATGGTGACACCCCATCCAATGAATCTGGTGACACCACTAACCCCACTTGAACTAAACAAGTAAGTATGGAACTGCACTATACCAAGCTATATTTTGCATCAGTTCCATTATATAAATTGATAGATAATCAAAATCTGCATGAACCAAAGATGCATACTACTTTACTTGTTACAAATGTAAGAATGCAACACCGTCGGTAAATACTTACCAAAAATAATCGGTGAACAAAATAATGAGTTGTTTACGCTTACTGAGAAGTGTTGGTCCTCTAAGTAAATATGGTAAAATGCCAATATAACCCGACAATCGTCGGTAAAAAGGAAAAGTTTTGAAGTAGTCGTGAAAGAATACCGATATCTGTCAGTAAAATCAAAGTGGTTAAACAACTGCCCTAAGCATCATATCTTCACTGATGATGATTGGAAACATTCTCCCAATGAAACCCATCTTCTCATCCTAACAAGTTGTTGAGAATTTATTGCAAGGACTTAGGTCAAAAGGTCTATAAATAGTCGATGGGGCAACTTCATTTTTCACCTGCGATTTGAAGAGAGAGCATAATGACATCAAAGTGATTAAAGAGCAGAGAGTAGAGGCATCTATAGATTGATTCAGCACACAAAGAATAGATTCGTCATCACCATTGCAAATCAAAGTAAGTACCAAAGACACCAAAAGATCTCTATTACTATTTTGTCAAGAAAAGCCCTAATTTCAAGAAAACCCTAAGTACTTGAAAAATAATGGTAACCACATCTAGAACTACTAAGTTGAAGAATGAAAAGAAGAATGTGGTGAAACTAATCAATAATAGCACATGTGTAGAACCTAAATACAAGATCTATCTAGAAATTGCATCAAAACCCAATGAAGCCAGCGCATTTTCAAAAATATTGCCTAGGGTTTTTCTCATAGAAGACGTTAGGTCTTACATTCAATGCAAGATCACAAAGATAGGTGATCTAGAAATGGATGAATCTTATAAGAAGCTATGAGATGCTAAAGGAAAACTGAAAGAAGAAAATAAACACTTGGAGGTCAAAGGGTTAACCAATGCCCTACATTTCCAGAGGGAATTCAAGATAGAATGGATTAGGTTAGTCTTGAGCAGGATGCATGACAACAAACTATGGCTAGACCAACCCAAGAAAATAACAAAGGATGTTCTTCATGTTGTCACTAGTTATCCAATAACCGAAAAGCCTAGGAAACACAAGCATCCATCCATGAAAGAAGTTATAAAACTCACCAATGCAGAAGGAGACAACAAAGGTCTCAAATTAAACACAATCACCGACGAAGAGTTAAAATTTGGTGCATGTGCTATTGGTTACAAAAAAATTTAGGCCAGCAAAATGAACAGTAGTAAGCACAGCTTACAAGATTGTAACAAATGAAATTTAGATGGATCTGTGTGAGATCCTACTAAAACAACTTGATCAAAATCATGTCTACAAAGAGAAACATGTGTAATTTTGGATCACTCATCATGTGAATATTTTTCTATTTTCAAGAATACTTTCCTTTAGTAGGAAAAGTTGTATGGGACTCTACCAAACTGGTAACCCAATAGATTAGTGAACTGATTAAGTCACTAGGAGACAACTTTGAGTCCATCATGTCTGCATACTTCCTTGAGTTCAAGGAAAAGATGATGGAAAGAACTAGGATTCCTGAGCAACTAGTTGAAAAACATAAAGATGAGATATGTTTCATGGCAGACACAGAATTCACACATATCAATCTAGTTGTAACATGAACAACTTGGTTATCATCATTAGACTATGAGATCAATATTGATCTAGCTACAAGTGCAATTGAGGCACTACTCAATGAGCCCATTGATAAGAAACAACCAAGGTTTGGAACATATGAGGAGGCCAAATCTAAAATAAAACATGGCCTAGAAGTCAAGAAGACTATAAACAAGAAAGATAAAATGATTAAGAATCTCAAGAAGATTTTATCGGTCTCAGAAGAAGATCAGGATCAACAAGAGGAAATTGATGAAAAGGGCACCATCAGTAAAGAGATAGAAGAAAAGAAATCAAATACAGAGGATACTGAGTCTAATACACCTGCATCTCTACCTCCTACAAAGAAGCAAAGAACACAAAGTCAAACTACTTCTACCGATACCACTCCACTTAAGAAATGTCAAGTAAGGACCTATATAAGGAAGTAGCCAGCAAAATGGACAAGACAACAACCTATCAAAACCACACCACCCATGAAGAGAAAAAGGTTTGTCAGGACATGGGCTGACTTGGACGACACCAAAGATGATGAACCAGATGTAGTAAAGAAGAACTTCAGAAACCAAATGGTAGATGAAGCTACCAAATATATTGCTACCCATGGCATAATGACTAATAAAAAGATCAGGCAGTGGGATACATTGAATCCAGAGGATCAGAATAAAATATAGGAAGCAGTCATAAAATCAATGATTAAAAACAAGTATGCCCCTGCTGAATTTGTAAATCAAATACCTGGAGAGCTAGGTAAAAGGGTATACCAACAGTGGTCATATGCCTTGAAAACAAAAAAATAAGCAAGAGAAAGAGTTATTGTGAGACTGATGCCTCCTGAATCAAAATTTGAAGAGATACAAGAAGTACTAAAGAAGCACTCTAGTAAATTTGTAGCCAAAATAAGGGCTTACAAAGTACTAGAGAGCAATTTTATAGAACTGGATTCAATGACAGAAACCAAATGGAGACATCTCCTAGATCTAGCAGTAGAGTCAAAAAGTGTTGAGAAGCAATTACTTCTCACAAACACACCTCACAGAGGGGAGGAGATAGATAATGCAAGTCCTCGGCATATTTCTTTGGACAATCAAGAAAGTGATGATGAACCTATTAACTTAGATACATGCATGGATGATAATATCCAAGATATCACTCACTATGATTCCAGAAATGATCCCAAGAAGAATGATGATGTGATATTTATCACACTCAAGGATCAACAAATCCATCAAGTACTAAAGACATTATATGGAAATATAGTTGACATTGCTGATGAACAAATGCAGGACACATTATTCATGCACCCAATAGTGCAAGACCTTGCACAAGATATACAAAAGGATGAGGATGTCACTGTTGACAAGGCACTAACCGATGAGCAGGACACCAATATTGACAAAGCCCAAGTAGCAACTAAAAGTAACATTCTTGTCCTAATGAAGGCAATAAACATACTAGAGGGCAATGAGGGATCAACTAAAAAGGAAACAAGCACACCCAAAGACAAGGGTGATAATGAAACCAAAGGAACAATAGATACTACTATAGAGAAAGATGCCACTGATGATTAGAAGAATGCATCTACTAATTAGAATAAAGAAAACACTCAAAAGGAAACAGGGGACAAGCCTTCAGAGAATGGTGAAAAAGGAAAGAAGGATGAGATTGAAAATAAATCTAGAGCACATTCTGTAGAAACACCCACGGTTAACGAAGAGATGTCTTCACATAACCGATAGGTGCCCACAAAGCAGAAAACACTAGATGCATCATTGACAAAACCTTCCCCAAGTAATTTAGAGTGAACAAATGAACTAGATATGGTAGTTCATACATCTGCATCCCCTCAAATCTCAAAGAAGAAGAAAGGAAAGAATAAAAATCCAGTAACACTAGTTGAAATCATTGAGATTCCAGTCCATGATCCAAGAACATTGGATCTAACAGCATTGACAAAATATGCAAAGCTCTGTGAGAGAAAATTCATTCAAGAAAAGATGAAGAGAGCGGAAAAAGAGGCCAAGGTACTAGAAGTAGCAAGGGAGATATTTCAAAAAATTGTACCAGACATAGATATTGATCAACAAGCCCCATTTATTGATCAACTATTCATACTAATAGATGCAATAACATCTCAGAATACTGATGTTGAGAAGACAATGGAAGAAAGAATTGAACAAAAGTATGAATTCAAGCTTGTAGAGAGGATAAGCCAAGAAGTTGCACTGAAAAAGGTCAAGCTATCTAAATTGGTAAGCACAATTGATCCAATTTTATCAGAAGTTGTTACCTTAATCAATAAATTGCTCACTTTAGATCAACTCACTAAGGAGTATACCAACAAGATAGTAAAAATAAATGTTGATCTTCAATCCAGTGCACAAAATCTAGCCAACATAGAAGAAGCACTTAAATTGCACAATCAACAAATCATACAAGCTAGGAAATAGCGATAGGATATTCATTTTGCAGACAATGGAATATAGAGATGAGGTCAATGAGATCCAATTTAAGCTCTTACTGACACTTACACTCCTACAACAAAATGTGACACAGGCAAGTACTATAATTGCCACCTCTAAAATGTTTGTACTAGACAACATTTATGATATGCACGCTAGACTAGAGCTGCAACACATGGCACTAGAACAATTGAAAGAACATTGGGAGAAGCTAATGGAATATATCAAAATTACCCATTCTAACGTACTTGACACTTTGTAAGTTACACATTTTTGTCACAGTTTTGACATATTTTAAGTTGTATGTTTTTGTCATCTGTATCAAAGAAAGGGGGAATTTGATATGTACATCACCTCAGTTAAAGGAGGAAATAATATGTATAGTGGAAGAAAGGGGAAATAATGTACACTCAGAGAATAAATAGTATACATGTACATATACATACACTATATCGATGCACACAGTAAGGGGGAGTCATATTATGACGAGGATATAAACATGGTGTGATAATTTTAGTATTATGTGTAGACGTCCAAAATCGTCCTTATATTAATTTAATTAATATTCCCATAATATTATAGTTAATTTTAATTAATTATATTTTTTATATTCTTCTATCTATTTAATTAAATTTTTTTAATTAAATATGATTCATTCTCCTAAGTATTTGAATTTTATTTAAATACTATCCCTTTTAATGTATTAAATCTTATTTAATACATTATCCCTCATTAATCCCCTTTAAATAAATTTTTAATTTATTTACTCCTTCACATGACTCAAATTCTACTAAACCACAATTAATCCAAATTAATTTGGATTAAGATAATTTGAACCTAAATCCTACCCTACCTCACAACACTCTCACCAAATAAACCTATTTATTAATTAACTAAGGTTAATTAAGCTAATTTCTTAATTCCTACAACAATTAGTCCTAATTATTTGCTCACACATGTGTGAGCAAATTTTCAAAAAATTTGACTTTCCACATAATTCCTTATTTGGTGCCAACAAGGTTTCTTACACCTATGATGACACCTTCTTACACTTTCTAAAAGTGTCTCATTGGCCCAAAACTCTTACACCCTCTTACACCTT